>JACEGR010003326.1:0-107316 GCA_014170235.1 Listronotus bonariensis
GCAGAGCCTTGTGGCACACCACACCCAATCGTTATCGGGGACGACACCTCAGTACCAATTCGAACCGCCTGAGATCTGTTGGAAAGAAAATTGGAGAAAAGTGTACTGCGCCTTCGGAAAGACCAACATGATGTAAAATTGCCAGAAGCAACTCGTGGTTTATGGTTTCAAAAGCTTTAGAGAAATCTAATAGCGCCAAAACTGTGATTTTTCCTTCATCGGTAGCCTGAAAAAGATCATCAGAGACATTCGCCAGTGCTGGCGAGCATCCATGACCATCCCGAAATCCGGATTGAGTTTCCGGCAATATGGCACTTTTTTCGACATGTTCATTTAACTGAATGTTTATTACCTTTTCCAAAACTTTAGACTCACAGGGCAGAACACTTATCGGCCGCAGATCTTTAAATTCTTGTGGAGAAGAAATTTTGGGAATTGGGGTTATCAAAGCTTTCCTCCAGAGCTGTGGGAATACTGAATGTTTTATACAAAAATTAATAATATGAGTAAAGTATGGTAGCAAGTACGGAAACCCCAGTTTTAAAGTTTGACTACTAATACAATCAACTCCCTCAGCTCTAGATTTAATTCCCATGACAACACCCAAAATAACGCCTTCAGAAACCTCTTTAAACTTTAAAGTGGATTTAACCTTTTCATTAACTTCTCCCTTGTAGAAATTAAGTAGCCGTTCATTATTTACTGTAGGTGGATTAGCTGTAAAGAATAAGTTAAGTTCATCCGGTATATTAAGGTTACTAGGAATATCTACTTTTTCTGACCACAAAGACCGAACTTTTTAAGATCCTGCCAAACATTTGCCGAGTCTTGAAATCGAATTTCAAAAACTTTTTTCCCTTCTTATTGCTAGAGTTGTTTGGTTTCTAATACTTTTATAGTAGTCCCAATGCACACGAGATTTAGATATTTTAAACCGAGTTAGAGCTTTGTTTCTTGTTTTAATCATATTGCGTATGGTGTCTGTTATCCACGGTTCATTTTTTTTGTGAACCTAGCAGTTTTTAGTGGTGCATGAATATTTAATAATGCCATAATATTTTCATTAAAACGTTCCACCTTTTCGTCTACAGTATTAAGATCATAAATATTTCGCCAGGGAATGGATTGTAGATCAGCGTAAAACTGATTGTAGTTCATATTTTTAAAGTCCCTATATTCTCTAATTATAGGCCCGGCCTTATATTTTGGTACAAAAAATTCGCAGAAGACAAGATCGTGATCGGAAATACTAGGAACAGAAAGCGTATCCGAGGCTACTATCGAAAGTTCCTCGGGCACCATTATAACGTCTAAAAGAGTCGAACTGGTAACTGCGATACGCGTAGGTTTGTTAATAATTTGCTTAAGGCCTGTTGATTCCAAAAGCGAACAGAAATTGGATGCTTCTTTAGAAAATAAATTAAGTAGATCGATATTAAGGTCACCTAAACAACAAAGATAGTCAAACTTTGGTGTAAGATTCATTATTTGTTCCTCTAAGTACTGTAAGAAGTCAGTACTAGCGTATGAAGGAGGACGATACATGCATCCAATGATATATTTTTTTTATTCAGAGTTATAGATATCCATACTTGCTCAATATTACGGTTTCTTTCAGGTATGTTAATTTGGGAGATATTTAAATTACTTTTATAGTAAATAGCCGCCCCACCACCACGACTTAATCTATCTTGTCTTACCAAAAATATCCCGGAATTTTGATATCGTCCGAGCCGACGTTGCCACTCAGCCATGTCTCGGTTATAGCCACCACATCATATTCACCACCCTGCACAATCTGCCTAAATTCATTAAACTTAGCTACTAACGAACGCACGTTAAGATGCGCCAATTTAAAATTTTGCATTATAGCACCAATATGTTATGTGTAAATGTAGTGTTTAAGAATACAGAATGAAAATGCTACTTTTATTATTAAATAAATGTCCTAATCTATAAGATAAAAGGTAGAAAAAGAAAACAAAAAAAAATATTTAAAGTAAAAGAAAATTAATTAAAAAAAAGTAAGAATAGTGTAAATGGGTTAGTTAGTAGACCATGTCCGTGTACACAAACACTTTTTTTTAAGCTTGAATCACTTAAGGTTTTGCAAATCACTGACACTTTTTATGCACATTTTTTTATTGTTATGAAACAAAAATATATCTCCAATGACTTGTCCACACATTGTTTTTAAAACGTTCACGCACTTGAAGAAATAGATCGTATTGAGATTTAATAAGCATTTCACTTACTAAAAATCCGGAATTTTTGAAATGTTTTTTTGCGTAAAATATATCGTCACGTTTCCATTGTGTGGTGAATCTGACTAAACCGGGCGAGGAATACTTTGTGTTTGTTGTCGTCAAATAAAAAATAATGTTGCAGCATTGTGGATGGTTCTATAAACTTTGATAATAATTAGAACTAGGATATGCATAATATTGAAGGGAGTCCATGTCGAATCGACTTACAAAATATAAGAAATTGTTTTTGTCGAAAAGCTTTAATTTATTGATATCAAAGTGCCTTTTTTATGTACAAGTTTCAGATATCCAAAATTACTATTTTCACTCGTAAGAGTAATTAACACTATTGTGTTAGGGTTCACCCCTGGCCAAATAAAGAACGCAAATGTTTTACAAGAATGCCATTTTAAAGAGTTCTAAATAATATTTATCATATTAAAAAAATATTTCAATAAACCAAGTACTATTAAAGTTATTCAAGAACACCCAACTTTCATCGGCATCTTTTCAGGACATATATCAATGTAGAGAGAAGTTACTGTTTTCTTTTTTACTCGCTACAGCAGTATGATTTTTTTTCAGGTCAGCGTTCCACTAAGAACCTACAAAATATGGGCTTTTATGGGAATGATGGGCCAGATACCGCTTTCATATTTGTCCCGTTTTGTAGAAAAACGATATGGTCCCAGATTTGGCAACATTGTAGTTTGGGCATCCATAATTATTGGCCAACCGTTATGTATAATGATGTATTATCACGATTACATGGTGATACATCATAGTCCAGCTATAGCTGAATACCATGTTTAGGTTACAATTTTTTTGTTTGATGAAAAAGTGATATAACTCAAAAAGTATGGTTTAAAATTAAAAAAATAAAACAAATACAATACAATAAATATAAGCTTGCAATAAACCTATTATAAGTGTGCCATCTTATGTCTAACACATTGGTGCTAATTTTTACATTTTTATAGTTTTTTAATTGGATATTGCTTTTTTACTCTTCTCTTATATACGTAGATTTACCTCCCACTAAGTTACCATGATATCAAAAAGTAGGTTAAGTAATAATTTGTAAGGCTTCTTAAGAATCTGTTTTCTTGAATTTAAAACTTAAATAAATCATTTTTCATCAGAAGAAGACTTACAGACTCTGCGATTATATTTCGGATTTGCAAAACTATTAAAAAAATATTTTGTCAAGATTTAGATAGTATAAGAATTCGTTCGTTTTTTGTCTCTCTGATTTTGGATTTTGGTATAACATAAAACATAAATTATGTTCATGTTTACTGGCATTTTGTGCATTGTTTTTCTTTTTTGTAAATAGGTTTATAACGGGTTTACCAATAAGAGCGTCAGAACTTTAAAATGATACGAAATAATAACTACCAGTAAGATGAAAGTAGTTTTAGTTTATTACAAAAATAAATTTATGACATTTAGCTTTGGAAATAATATTGTATAAATGTCATTCTCTACTTTGTTTAGTTAAATGGATTCTTGTGACATAATGTCTGATTACCTTTTCAATTATATCACCCAGTATATTGATAATGGAGTGTGTGATGTTCTGCTTAAAGTTACGAATCGTTCGTGGCCTATTTTCGTAGACCTGAAATTTAAGGTAGTCCTACAGAAAATAGTCCAAGGATGAGAGATCGCAGGATCTTGGCGGCCAGTTTACATTACCATTGCTCCAAACAACCCGCATTGTGATGATAAATTTTTTAATAATTTCTACTCGTGTATCTCTCCATAATGACTTGCCAGACACGAACACAACTATGACAGCTTGGTGACATAATTCTAAGCAATGTTGCCACAGCAACATTTTAAAGTTCTGACACTTATTGGTAAACCCTATACATAGTTATTGTAGTTTGTTTTTTAAGCTATACTGCTTTATACTTTTTCTTTGTTGCTTTTTCTTTTTGTTCTACTTAATATGTTTAAGTATATTAAATATTGCTACCAGTCATTGAGCGCATTAGAATTCCTAATTTTTTCTCTGTAAATTTTTGTTGGTATTTAATCCAGCTTTAAAAAGTTATGTTTATTTACATCATAGCAGTGGCCTTAAATAAAAATAAAAGGCGGTGGAGGTTGCCTATAGAAAATATTTAAAATTTTTCTAGGTTTTCCATGGCAAAAGGTTTTAAATAAGAGTGTATCTTGTCATAAGAAAAAATGTTTTGCCATTAATATATAAAGCAATTAAGCTAAGGTATACCTTATTTTCCTAAATTTGGTTTGGAAACGTGTATAATTATTAAGATTTAGATAGGAAACTAAAATTTTATACTCGCTGTTAAAAGAAAGTTATTTACCAAATATTAAATTGTTGCATTTTTTGGCGGTTTTTAACACGCTTTTATTAACTTGGGTTGTAACTATCTATCTGGCTGCCTATGTAACGGAATCTTTATGCCTAATTTTAACCAACTTCCAGCTATTCGATTTCTTTGAAACTTTGCACACGTATTAAGGACCCATGACAATGCAATAATCTGCAAACAGTATCCCTTTATCTTTTTTAATCGCCAGGAAAAAAATTCCATTATATTATAAAAACAACACCTAGGATGCCATCTGTTGGAAAAATTTCAAACTTTGCTATTAAATGCAGAAGAAATTTTTTAGTGGATTGCAAAATGTTGGCAACGGTCCAAACATTGCCTGGATTGCCATCTGTTGGCAAAATTTGAAACTTTGCTACTTAATGAAAAAGAAATTTTTTAGTGAGTTGTAATCTTTTGCAAATTTTAAAATTTGCTACCATTGTCATTTCATAGGGGCTGGTTATTTTCTTTTGCTGCTTAATTAAATAGTATGTTCTAATTTACTGTTATATTAAGAATTTTGTGCAATATAACGAACTAAAAAATGAAAAATAATTAATAGTTTAAAAAACTAAAAAACACGCTTTTATATGCAACCGAACTAAAAATTAAAAATAATTTTTCATTAAAAAAATATTTTCACTTCATAGTAAAAAGCGTGGGTGCATTTTACTATTTTTTCATAACTTTTCCATCATAGATATTGGCAAATATAATAATTATAACATTTAATATATTAAGCACCCCACGCTTTTTACTATGAAGTGAAAATATTTTTTTTAATGAAAAATTATTTTTTAATTTTAGTTCGGTTGCATATAAAAGCGTGTTTTTTAGTTTTTTAAACTATTAATTATTATATTACCATTGTAATATACATATTGGTAATCTTTATAGAAATATTTTTTATTTTTGCAATTGTAAAATGTTAAGACTGAAATAAATTTTGTGTAATGTTTCTTGTTTTTCTATCATCGATCAGTTACCCTTTTTGCCATTTTCATACATCTCGTAAAAATATTACTTTAAGATATTAAGAGCTGGGTAAAGTATTAGTTCAGATGAATACTCTAACTAAATCCACACTTTTATCTTTTTTTTAAATACAGTTGCCATACTGAAAGCTCCAAATAGTTTATTATGGGATTAATGCAAAATATAAAAGTTAGGGTTATTCGTTTTTAAAGCACTTGTTTGCAAGCAAAAAAACATAATGCCCTTGTGAGCGTTAAGGATATAATGTTACATTTGGAAATGTTCAATGTCATTTGATTTTGTTTACACCGACTATTTAAAGAATGTATATCGTTTTGCAATAATATGCAATCTACTTCTGAATTTATTTTGTGAAATATCTTGAAGTCGTCGGCAAACAGGAGAAATCTGCTGTTTTTGAAAATTGAGCATAAGTAGTTTATAAACATAAGGAAAAGAAAAGGACCCCAATGAGATCCCTGAGGCACTTCAGAATACACCTTTATCTCTTTGGATTTCCTATTACAGAACTTAAATATTTGGGTTCGGTTTTGAAGATAGCTACTCATCCGGGATGGTAATGGATTACTTATTTCATAACGCTCAAAATTTAGGATTATTATATCGTGATTTAAAAGTCAAAATATATCGAATCAACCTGCAATCCAGAATCAAAACTTGAAAAAAGTGTAGTCTGCGTTATTGTACAGGGTGTTTTCTAATTGCGGTAAGAAAATTTATGGGCGTATTCCTGAGCCATTTTTATGAAAAAAGTTTTATATAAATCAAGATACAGGGTATTGAACTTTTTAAAAACCTAAAAATGTCTAAACACACCTAAAAATGTCTAAACACTTTTTGATAACATTTGTTAGACCAGATATAAACGTTATTTAATAAAGTATTTGTTGTTGTTCCATAATTGATAATAAGAAGTTATAACACTTAATTTTTTTAAGTGCCTTAATGATTCTTGTATAATCCAGGATTATGCAATTTGGCGGATTTTATTTTTTTATTTTTTGGAAAACTAAGCAAGCTACGTCAAAAAAATGAAAAAATAAAAAAACTTTTATTTTAATTTTTAACACCCCGTAGTTCAAAAACTAAGACGTTTAGGACATATGTTTATATGAAGTTTTTTTCTTATTTTTTGTTGTAGAATCGTTTGGTTAAGTTTGTCGGTTGAGTTACTGGACACTCTGTATGTATGTAGGTAATTTGATTAAAATTGATAAAAAACTTTGATGTCTATTGTGCCTAAACGGTTTATAAGTTTATCGACTTTAATAAAGAGTACCTTATTTTTTAAGTTTTTGATTGCCTATAAAATGGCGCCCCCAGGTTTGCGATATCTGTTAAAATAAAAAGTTGTGATGTAAATAAATTTTAAGTTTTAGGTAAAGTGCCCTCTGGCGGTATTTAAAAAAAGTACTTTTGTCTTAAAATTTTGGAATCTGCAAAGCACAATTTGTGTGCCAAATATCAACTGGATTGGTTAAAAAATAAATGCAATATGGCGACAAAACCAAAATAAAATTGAACTTTGACGGCTTGTAACTCGAAAACCAATGACATTTTGAAAAAATTTATATGAAGCTCTACCCTTATTTTGTCAAGTAGAATCACCCCCTTAAGTTTCGTGATCGATTTTTGAATCACCCTGTATATAAATTATTTTTTAAATTATCCCTTTGTTTATTAGGTGTATTTTTTGGATTGAAGATATGCTCTATATTGGTTTGGCCTATTCATTTATTCATTGGTCTTATTTTTGTGATTTTTAAATATGCAATAAAGATGATTTTTTTTCTCGAAAACCAAGCAAGCTACAAAAAATCTGTTTTTTACTTGCCAAATTTAGAAAAATATATATAAAAATTGTAGAATAGTCATTGGTTTTAACTTTTTTTTGGAAATATTTGTTCAGGTAGCTTCCGGGACACTACTGGATAACAAAAAAATATGTTGTGGCTAAATAAACCCCTTATTGCTCTAAATAACCCTGCTAAATTTTGTAATAATTAAATAAGAAGTTTTTAAGATGATTTTTTTAATTTAACACCCCGTATCTTAGAAACAATGCATTACCGGCGGATCTATGTTTATATGAATTTTTTTCATATAGTTTGCTCAGGAATTTACCCTAATTTTTTTAGAGCGTTTACAAAACCCTAAGCTTTGAACTGATACCACTAGATACAAAACTCAATATATTCATCAGAAGTAAAACTGGGAAAACGCAAAAACTGCCTCTGACAAAACTTTTTTATACATTGTGTGCACGGATGGACGTAACTCCACTTGTAAAAAAATATTGTTAAAATTTGGAAAAAAATTAATCTTCATAAAAATTTTTGTTTCTGTCTAAAATGCTAAAAGCTAAAATAAAAATTGCCCAATGATATACAGGGGTGGTTCAAATACTCAAAAGTACCTAATATTTGAAAAATAAAAAAATTATATATTTTTGAAACTACCTAATACAAAGGTACTTAAAAAGTCTAATACATTTTTTATCGTTTATAAGAACTGGAGAATTTGGTGTAAACTAAAATAAAAGGCTTTTTCTCCATAACTAATTCATTTTACTTTTTATATGCTTACATCATTAAGGTTAGTTAAAATATATGTAAGTAGTAAGGCAACATCTTTGTAAATTTAAATTTCCCTCTACATAGGGCATTTCTTAACGCTTTAATTCTCAAAAACACATTATTTTTACTAAATTGTAAAACATATTTTTAAAAAGATGTTTTCAATGTTAACCTTAATTTGTCCTAGAAACCATAACCAATAGGAAGAAAATTAGATAGTTTCAAAATATATTTTTTCTGCCTTTTTAATTTTTCAAAGAAAGATTTTCGCGATTTTAAATCACCTTGTATATTCTACAGCGATTTTTATTAAAAGCTTGTCAGATAAAGCAAAAATTTTCATGTAGAAAAAGAACTAACCAAGCTTCCAAATTAAATGTAATTTTTAATAATTTGCATCCACTATTTCGTCAAGATAGTAAGCTAAACCATGCTCTATGAAGAAGTAACTATTTATTTACTTCTATGATTTACATTTAATAAAAATTACAATTTTAAGTCTTAAAATCTTTAAAAATATATTAATAATTAAAAATATTTTAAATAGTAAGGAGGTATCTCTGCAAAACTTAATGTAAAATTTTTATAAATTAAAATAACCAACCAGAATGCATAAAAATCAGACTATCCAAAAATATACTGCAACATTTTGGTGGGAAAACAGAAGATTTTGAGTTGTGCAAAATCTTTTATATTTTTAAAAAAGCGTAGCAAAGCGCGTTCGACCTATGGCCATCATCAGTGCGCTTACGCTTTTTAAAAAATATAAAGATTTTTGCACGAAATACAAAGTCTCTTTGTTTTCCTGTCACTTACGTGTATGTAGCCATTCCATTTTATTTCAACATTTCTTTTTAATCGGCATATGGTATCGATACCTTAATTCGCAAATTGGCTAACTCCATATTCACAACATTTTACAGCAGAGACAAAATATTTTATAAATCATATTAAAATAATTTAAAATAGTGTTTTTATCATTTGTTACGTGGAGAAATGTTTTTGAAGTAATTTTAAAAAAAAACCATAGAAATTCTTTTAATTTAAGTTTTATAACAGTTTAAGTAACTACCTTTTATTTTGAACGAAAATGGAGTTAGCCGATTTGCGAATAAGGGTATCGAATATTTAGTTTGCAAAATAAACCAACCAAGTAGCAAGTGGCCATGTTCCTATCTGATAAAAATAAAATTAATAATTTTCTCATTAAAATTTTATCAGGGTGTAGTGACGATAACATAACGATACTTCAAAACAAAAAAAGTCCAATGAGCACTTTTGAAGCAGAATTAATCTGGTCCTAAGATATCGACTTGTGTCCAATGGTGTTCAGCCTTTTCTAAATACCTAGTTACTCCGATTTTTAGAAGTTTTTAAACCCATAAAATCCATTTTTCACTGTGGTAACTGACTTTTAAACCAATAAAAACATTTTTCGTACAGGTGTTTTTCTCAATTTATAGTGCCCAAACTATAGATATCATTACAATCATGAATAAAAAGCTTGACGGCACAAAAACACCGTGATTACGTTAAAGTTAATAAAAATAAAATTTGTGTTTTGGCCTTTAAATAATAAACAACGTTATGTAGTATGTCCATGGATAGATCGACCTAACGATAACTGTTTTTTTCTTAATTTTTATTATTTTGAAAATTGTTATTCCTCATAAAAATTCTTGCTTCGTCTAGGGTTGCCAGATGTGCTGCAGAAAAATACCAGACATGCAAAAACAATAATTTATTTTTAAATAAAAAAGAGCTATTTATACAGTGACCGCCAGAAATGTTGAACCATATGGAAAACTTTTTATTTTTGATTTCTCAAAAAATGTTATTCATAATTAAAATCCCAGCATATACCGAAACTCACAAAACATTGATCAAAATTTAAATAAATCATGTCGTATACGTGCAAATTAACGAATATAACACAGAGAAAACTAACTTTATTTTTGAACTTAGAGAAAAATATTATTTGGAAACTTGTTAAGAAATAAAAATTATGTTATTTTTAAAAGCAACCCCTATAGAGATTAGATCAAACCAAATTAATTGCCCTAAATTATCCTTATTACCCTGAAATTTCAAAGAATGTCAAAATTTTGTTAATCCTAAAGCATTTAAGTACATTTAAATTAATTAAAAAAACAAAACCAAATTTTTGCCTTTTGTGGTTCAATAAAGCAATTTAAAAACCTCCTAAGATTAATGTTTTACACAGTGCTGTATTAAGCACAAGGCTGACTAGGCTATAGCCTAGGGCGCCATGAAAAATAGGCGCCAGACCCAAGCAGCAAGCTGACGTCTTATTGACGTCTCTTTTAAGTCATTTTTGGTCACATTTGGTCAGCAAAGACGTCATAAGATGACGACAAAATGACGTTATATTGACCTCCCTAAGTCTACAGACAAAAGACGTCCAGTTATTGAGGTCATAATGACGTCTTTGAGATGACGAAAATTGACGCATATACTTTTTTTCAAAAGCTAAATTGATATGATATTTTATTTGAAAATTGAAATAGGAAAAAACTCCTTAGTGCTTGCAATTTCCTTGCAAGCAAGTAATGCAAGATGCGAGGTCGCATCTCTCGGGACACTGTCCAACCTGGAGATGCAGATTTTCACACTAGCCGAAGATTTTTCTATCAAAGCTAATTGAGATCACCAACTGCGGACCGGTCTCGAACTATATTGGTCTTATCGGTACGGTGTAGGCGATAAAAAGAATGTTGAATAAACGTAGTAGTTTATTGTCCATTACGCCATCTATCGGTGGAGTTTTTCCTATTTCAATTTTGCAAAATTATTAGTCTTATTTTTTTGTCATATGATATTTCGGTTGGATTTTGACACGAATCATATAATGTCACAAATTTTTTTCTGGCGGGTTTTCTAAACATGACGTCATTAGATTTTATGAGCTAGTATGACGAAAAAATTACGCCAAAAAGGCGTCATAATGACATCAGCTTGCTGCTTGGGGACAGGGGAGTTTTCAAAAAAGTTTTGGTCGGGTTGGGATTTTTGCTAAATTTTAATTAGTATTTTGTGAGTTTCGGAGTATGCAGAGATTTTTCTCAAATATATATATTTTTGAGAAATCAACAATAAAAAGTTTTTATGTGGTTCAACATGTCTGGCGGTCACTGTATATAAAAAAGTTCACTTCAGCCCAGTGGCGTTCCTAAGGGTACCTAACCGAAGATTTTTGAAAAAGAAATAAAAGCCACTGACTTTTAATCATTTCTTTTAGCCTTTTTTCTATTCTGATAACTTTTGAGAATAATAAAATTTACTTAACTGCATACCCCTGGCCTAGATACTGGAAGTAATAATTATATAAAATGAACCACAAACACTAAATTAAAAACCAATAATATTTAAAGTAATAAATTATCTTAATTTTATTTTTGGTCAGAAATATTCGTTGAAGTACCGCTCAAGACACTGGATCTTGCAACTTTTATTAACTTTTAAATCTCTAAAAATAAGCTTATTAAATCTACAAAAAAGTGCCAAATTTTATTAAAATCAGATTAGGGTAATTTGGGGTATTATTTTTTTTTTTTAAGGTTATATGGCACCCTGTAAACAATGCATTCCTGAACTTATGTTTATATTAAATTTTATATTTTTTGATGCAGAATCTGTCTTTAAATTTTCATAACAACGTTTTGTAGCACTCTGTAAGGACAGACGATTTCGTTTGTCTGTCCAAATATTTTCCAATTTTAATTTAATATTGAACTATTTTGTGAAGTCATGATTTGTAGATTTACTGTATTAATTATTTTACATGTTTACAAAGGTGGGTTTCTTTGATTGGCGATGAACATTTATTCACCCTTGGAAACTTTGATTATAGTCTGTGTGATGTTGCACTATAAGTAAAATAACATTTTTTTTAAATGATGGCATTTTTTATCCAAGTCCCACAAAAAACGGACATTCTGTTGTTCGGTTGGCAAAGATTTTTCCGACTGGACAGACATTAGAAAACCCGGATATCTGGCAACCCTGGCTTTGTCTTGCTAAAAGGTGTAATAAAAATTGCCCTGTTGTAACATGCGCAGTAGAACATGTTTTGGTAAGAAGGAAGTCGGTAAGTAGGTGGTTGTGGAACTTTTTTCTATCCAAGTGTGGTAAGGTATAAAACTTTGCATTAAAAAAAAGGCGTTCCAAGAGGAATTTGTCCCTTGCGCCCCCGAAACCAGACAATACTACTGCCTAAAAATATGGGCAGGAAGCAACAGATTTTCGGCAAGAGGAGGGCGTTTTCTCATGCGGTAAAACATATTACCTATACCTAGTTATGCACTAAATTTAAAACAAACTCCATATCTTTTTAAATTTATTCAACTATTGTTTTAAGAATTACGCCATCCCATATACTAGATCCGACATACTAAACATTTCAATTCCTATATTTAGTAATTAATTTATTACATATGGGTTTCGCCTTATCAAAGATCTAGACGCAAGACCACCCATAACTACTATTCTCCACGGTACAGATTATGTAAAACACAATGACATTTTTAAAACCTTAAGATCATAGTTTATGGTTTATAAACAAAACGCCTTGATCAATTTTAGTTGTCTACTTATTTTTCACTTAAGTTGGACTTCAGGGTAAAAATTACTTTAACCTCATAATTCTTGATTTATTTCATTAAATTAATGAAATAATATTGACTTGATAAAAATCTTGATTGAAAAGGTTGTTTATAACGAACAATACGGTTACATAGATCACGGTTAGTATGGGCTAGAGGCGAAAGCGATGATTTTTATAATTTCTTTCTTATACCTGGTCTATTATTATAGATTAGGTGAGTAATAAATAATGGCCTATTTTTTTAATAAATTAGTTTTAAAGGAGAATTCTACCAACGCACTAGGTTGGTTGGTAGTTTGGTTTAAGGAAGTTGTGTTGACGTCATAAGGAACATTTTGGGTCATTATTAAATGAGATATTTGTCAACGTCAGTGCCGAAAAAATACACCCATATAACATTTTTTGCCGGCGTTGTACATTTAATATACTGGCATTGCCAACACTCTTTAATGGCAAGGCATTGGCAAAAAGGTATCAAAGAGACGCGAAAGTGGGCAATTGGCCGTTATTAGGCCACGTGTTGCAGATAAAGTGATGGCATCCGTCATTAATAAGTTATTGGCAAAAAATGCGTTTAAGATGATGGCATCCATCATTAATAAGTTATTGGCAAAAAGATAACAAAAAGACACGAAAGTGGGCAAATGCAGATACTCCCAAGCAGCAAGCTGACGTCATATTGACGAAAATTGTCGCATATACTTTTTTTAAAAGCTAAAATGATGCGATATTTTATTTGAAAATTAAAATAGGAAAAAACTCCTTACTGCATGCAATTTCCTTGCAATGCAAAGTATCATCTCTCGGAACACTGTCCAACTTGGAGATGCAGATTTTTACACTAGCCGAAGATATTTCTTTCAAAGTCTAAGTGAGATCACCTACCGCAGACCGCTCTCGATTTATTTTTGTCTAATGGGTTTAGACGATAAAAGCGAAGATATTGTAGAAACGTAGTAGTTTATTGTCCATTACGCCATCTATCGGTATGTCAAAAAACTATTAAATATATATAATATTTTTTATCAACACGTCTTTAAAACTTTTAATAAAGTTTTAAACAAAATGTTTACAGCTCTTAACAGTCTACTTGAATATCTTGCCTTCTCGACTAGCCATCACCAATTAATCACACAACACACACTTATTAGGTAATGAATACATTTAATTATGTCTATTAAAAAACTCTTTTCTTTAAAAAAGACCATCATTTTATTTTTATTCGCTCCAAAATACATAATAAACATTTTGTTTGACCTAATTTTTATTTGCATGATTTTTAACAATAAAATGTTATGAAAAGGCCATTTCCTTTAAATTATGTAAAAAACATAAAATAATGTTGTTTAGCTGCCATTATAAATAAAACAGATCAAAAAAATTGCTTTAATGTTAGTTAAATACCAATGTTAATAATATGGTTTTAAAAGTATGAATATGCGTTGAAGGTTTGCCTTCAAAAATCCAATATTTATTTGACTGCAACAAAAACGCGTGTTTTATTTAATCAGGATTGGTATGCCGCCATTTTTGCATGCTTGCCGGCAATTCGCCTGCATGTAATATTTATTGGCAATTAAGTGTTTATTTAGGGTTGAGTTTTTAATGCGTATAAGATGTTGGCATAATATTGCTACCAATTGCCAATGCTTTACCATCAATGCCAATATGAAAAATGTACATTGCCGGCAAATAGTATTTGCTGGGCAGCTAAAATGTTACAAATTCTAGACGCCAGTGGATTGATCATCAGCTGTTGAAATATAGTGACTCTACTTAGTCTATCTGACAACTCTCTAAAAATGAAGTTGAAATTATAAAAATAAGAAAGGGTTAGGCGATTAGTATTCCTTGATGTGCTGTTTTCCTTTAGTATTTTGTGATGTGCTGTTTTTGCGTCTTGTTTCACTAAAATAATTAACCCAACTAACTGATAATTGTGGTGGTGCTGATGGAGTGCTTGTTATTTCTGTGCTCTTAAGTGTAAATGTGAACACAAGTAATTTTAAAATTTGATGTGCACTCTTATTTTTGGCCATAACTATATATACATATAAGTTGTGTATAATGTGCGTTTTTAAATACAATGTAACAAATAAGGTTATTTCTGCCTAATCTGAAATAAAAGTAGGTTTTTATTTAAATGTCAAAAACATTTACTTAAAACATAAGCTGAATTTATACAGACAAATAACAAAAAATAAAATAAGAATAACCAATTAGTAGTTCCAAATAAAGATATGTTTAATCTGTGAATTCTAATTGGATATTCTTATTTTATCATTATGTCATTATAACAACATTTTTAAACCGTCCCAAAAAACTTTTAAAACCTGTTCCTAGAACGTTTTGGGTACTATAAAATAACGTTTAGTAAACGTACAAAAACATACTATGACAACAATTTTAAAACGTTCCAAGAAAACTTTAAAAACCTGTTTCTAGAACGTTTTAGGGTCTATAAAAAACATTCAGTAACCTACAAAAAAACGTCTTTAAAACGTTGTTCTTGCCGACGAAGAACTTTACAAAACGTTTAAAGAACATTCACGAAGGTCTGAGAATGTTTGTCGTACTTTACCCAAAATTTGCTTGAATGTTTTATTTATTTTTATCTTTGGACAAAACACGAAGGCTAAAAAGCCTAAATACTCAACGTACCGTGGGTGCCTTAAGCGAGGTAAGAGAGAGTTTGTTGACACGGGGACTCTAAATACTTGAAGATTTAGGGGGAAGGAAGAAGACCTCCGCGGGCAGCAGGTTCCATAACCTAGAAACCCTAGGGATAAAAGAACTAACAAAGTGGGAAGTTCGGGGCCCGTCCAGTTGGACCGTATAGGGATGCATACGCGCGGAACCACGAGTTTCCTGTTGGAAACCGTAAGTGGAGGAACTATACTGACAATTCTTCAGAGCAGAAGCCATGGAAGTACCTATAAAAAGCGATAAATCCCCACAGCCCGACGATGTGCAAGGAGGGAAGCCTTTCTGTAAGTGAAGGATCATTAATGAGGCAAATAGCTCTTCTTTGAATAGAATCAATAATGCTTAGGGTTGTGGGGAACGCCTTGCCCCAGATATGAGAACAATATTCCAAGGGAGGTCGGATTTGGGACACATAAAAGTGTATAAATTAGAAGGGGAAAAATACTTTTTGGCTCGAAAGAGAAATCCAAGCTGTTTTGAAGCTGCCGTGGCTATAGATACAATGTGTTTATGCCAGTTAAGGTTACATTCAAATGTGACGCCCCAAAAGATTAAATGTGTCTTTGCTCTGTAAAACTTGGCCGCTCATAAGTAGAGGATGAGTATTTGATGACTCTTTTCGCGACAAGGAACATGATTGTGTTTTGGATGCATTAAAATGGACGAGATTTTTAGCGCCCTAATCCAATATTAAATTAAGATCCTGCGAAAGAGATATCTGCATCGCTCTGCGTTTGTTTTCCAAGTCAGTGAAGGGTACTATCGTCGGCGAAACTATGAATGGAATTAGTTGTGGACGAGAGAAGGTCGTTGATGGGAAGAAGAAACAATGTTGGTGCCAGAACTGAGCCCTGAGGGACTCCAGCATTTACTTGGTGAGAGCTTGAAGAATGGCCGTCCACAATAACTGATATACGACGATCAGAGAGATAACTAGAGAGCCAAGTACAGAGTTTAGTTGAAAGACCATAGGAGGGAAGTTTATTAGGAAGTGCGGCATGCCAGACCTGGTCAAAAGCTTTGGATATATCAAGAGCAACGATCTGGGACTCACCTAGAAACTCAAGAGACTTATTCCAGCAGTGTGATACGAAGGAAAGAAGATCTGCTGTAGATCTTTTGTGGCGAAATCCATACTGCCTGTCATGCAAAATTTTGTGTTTTTCTAAGTACTTAAGAATTTGTGAATTAATTAGTTTTTTCATTACTTTACAAAGAACTGAGAGAATTGAAATTGGTCTATAGTTAGATGGAACAGATTTAGATCCTTTCTTGGGAATAGGTTGAACACGTGCAGCTTTCCAGCTTTCCGGAAAGATACCTGTGTTGTAAGAAATTCGAAAGAGCCGAGTTAAGATGGGTGCAAGTTCTGGAGCACATTTTTTTAAAACGATTGCTGGTATGCCATCCAGCCCAGACGATTTCTTGGTGTTAAGGGAAGAAAGGATACGCTTAATGTGTTTTACCTTAAAAATAATATCGGGCATTTTATGAGGAACTGGAGTAACCGCTGGAATTGGATGTTTACGGGAGGGTCAAGGGTTGAATTGGCAGCAAATTGTTTAGCAAATAATTCTGCTTTTCCTTTAGCGGTAGAAACAATTTCATCTTCCAAAGTTAGTGGTGGAAAAGAACTGGTACAAAAATTCCTACTTATGTTTTTCGCAAAGGACCAGAAAGATTTGCTACCATTTGAGCAAAAAAGAACTTTGTTTTTAATACGATTGTCGAAGGAGTCTTTGGCTTCAGAAATTGTTTGATTGTAGTAGTTTCTTGCTTCAATGCTGGCCTGTCGGTTTTCTGGACTAGGATCCTGTAGAAACTTTTGTGAGCATGAACTTTCTAGCTTTATCATAATCGTTTATAAATCCCACTTGTGTTATAAGGGTCCGTCCATTCTTATGTGTGCTCTAATATTTTATAAGATAGTTGTTGACATATTTATATTCCACCAAGACCTCTCCTACAACTATAATTACGTGATTACCACTTAATTTACTTATTACTTATTCATTTTCCTCTAATTTATTGAAAATAAAGCTCATATTCCAAATCTAACTACAACTGTGACTAATCCGCAGTAATGAAATTTATATCAGCTTTGTTTTCTTGGGGCGATCTATATTAGGCATGATTAAATAATAAATGTAGATGAGTGGCTACGCCCTCGACTTAAATGCATTATTTTACATTTAAATGGTCGCTTACTACAACGGTAATATCATTATAAATTCATTCATAGGATTTTAAATAGATGCTTCCAGGAACCCGCAGAATGCATTAAACATTTATTCTAACCTACGAGGTGTATCGGGTCAGGTTAAGCAATCATTGTCATTGTTCTTTTTGCTTAGGCACTTGTCTTATGTCAAATGTTTTGAACCGCATAGAAATGGGCCATGTATTTGTGATTAATTTTGATTCACATTAAAAGAACCCACAAATATTTTTCTTTTGTAACCAATTTACACAGAAACAATTAAATATATTGATTTATAAAAGACATTAGGCATTAAGCATTTTAAATTAAAAAAAATACACTTTTTGTTTTCATGATTTTTTAAAAACCTTTTTTTTGGCTTAATTCAAGGAATTTCAAGAATAACGTAAAAAAAAACATAAAGATCTAGCAATTTTTACATTTTTTGCATGACCTAAGTGAAAGGTTTATGTTTTGGGGTTATCCTATTTAGCTAGAAAAAAAATACTGTGGTTAATATTGCTCTAAAAAATAATATCCTAAAGAATCATAGGTTTTCAACAATTTTTGTGATTTTTGTTTATGATGTTTAGGTTCATCTAGGGGGCGTGTGATCTGCGGTGAAGTTTTAGGTAAAGAAAGCAATTTTCAAAAATGTACCTATTTGTAGTTAGTCAGTGACGTCATCATGGTATGAATGATTTTTTTTCCAATTTAAAAATTACATTTTAGAGAATGATGTTTAGTATTTAGAGAAAAACAGCTTCCAAGGACTGCACGCCACTAGGTTCATCCCTCGAAAATACCCTGAATGGTAAGAAAAAAATGTTCTAAGATTGCTTTTACGTGCCAAGAAAAATTACCAAATTTAAAAGCAAATGTTTCAATTTTTTACCGACTCTATTGGTTATTTTGAAAAACCGAAAGAACATTTTCAAGCATTAAAAAATAATATTTAAATAGTTTATTGTTTGTCCTAAAAATGATAAAACCTACTATTATTTGGGCTTTCTTTTCAATTTTACCATTGAATAACTTTGAAAGGAATGAATTTATTGAAGAATGTTAGAAGACCGAGTAGATGTGGTAACATGTTAGTAGAGCATGCCCATCTGTCGCTATAGCAAGGTTCTGTTTTATCACTTTCTCATAACTTTTTAAGGTTTTTAAAAAATACTACCATCAAAGACAATTATAGTTCCACTATAGACACCCAGAACAATGCTATAGTTCCACTATAGATACCCAGAACAATGCTAAATTTTTGGTTATCAGCTTGGACGCTCGCTTCGTGGAATTTATAAAGCGGATATCCATCGAGTACACACGTAAACAGTACGTATAATTTGCCGCTTCATAAATCCAGCCTAGCCAGCGTCCAAACTGATGCCCAAAAATTTAGCATTGTTCTGGGAGTCTATGGTGAAACTACAAATGTATTTGCTACTATACTAAATCGAAGGAGATCTCTCTAAATAATTATATTAAGGACTAATATCTTCACGATATTTTCTTTTTGTCACCCTAAACAATATTTTCGATACATTTAAAAAACAACATTTTTTGGCCAGTCTACTGGTAAAATATTGCATATTTGGGGTACCTGTTCCATATGTAGCTACCCTCAAAGTTTTTTATTTTTTTGTTAATCCTGATTAAAATTAATTAATGTAACTAAAAATTTTTACAAAATAAGGAACAAATTGGAATTTCATATTTGGTCACTTTCCTCCACCGTTAGAAAAAAATTGTTTTTTTGGCCCAATGTAATGCGTATAATTACAAAAAAACAATAGTAGAACTGCTGGTTTTTATAATATTTGTTTACGTTGTAAATTTATTTTGTGTTTAATATCACATTGTGTTTGTTATTGTTTATATTTTGATTTGATTGGCGGGGGTAGCAGCAGAGTTGGGCCGAATACTAAAAATCGGTATTTGAATACGAATACGAATACCGGAAAAGAGTATTCGAATACCGAATATTTAAATACTTGGAACAAAAAAGTATTCGAATACTCGGTATTCATGAATACCCGGAATTGGTATTCGAATACTGGGACGAAAAGATTCGAATACTACAAAACAAAAAAAAAAATCTTTACCTCATTATTTTCCTATTTTGCTTTCCTTTTGTTATTCTAATCATAACAATTTTGGTATTCGGATACTGCTTACACTTCTCGGTATTCGAATACTCGGAACGCCGGTATTCAAATACTAAAAAAAATATTTGTCGAATACTTCTGAAGTATTCGAATACAGAATCCCGAATACAGAATCCCGAATACAGAATCCCGAATACAGAATCCCCGAATACTAACCAAAAAGTATTCTGCCAAATACCGAATACCAAACACACAAATGTATTCGAATACTATTTGAATACCGGCAAAATGTATTCTGAATACTATTCAGAATACTGAGTGTTCGAATGAGACCCAACTCTGGGCGGGAGAAAACTTATGATGCTTGTAGCTTGGAGGGGTGCATTTTAAGACATATGTTTAAAGTTAAATAGGCTTATTTTAACCTAAAACTAAAAACTACGTCCTTAAAATATTTCTAGTAAATTTTAAAACATCCTGTATGTATTTTCTTGTATTTGGCTACTCTTGTTTAGAGATGATTATATACTAAAGGTTACGAGGTCAATACATGGACGAATGCGCAGCATCAGACAAAATTATTTAATAATTTAATACTATTTTCTTTATTCACACTTTTCTCTTTCCGAGATTACCGACGACACTGCTAAAAACTATTAAACCACGTGCTGACATTATCTTTTTAAAAATCTACAACTGAGATGCATTTCGGCATCGAAAATAAATTGTGCATCGGATAACTGCATATTATTGATAAAATCAGGGTTACTTTCAGGGTCACGAGTTATTATATTTCGATTTTTATTAATCTAAAGGCCGAAATTTAATTATATAGTTATTTTTTAAATTTAAAACCTTTAAAAATTATCTGGGTATCTTCCTACAATTTACGGTAATGTCGAAAACATACTTTAGGGAAAGAGCTTGACATTACACTTAAAAGGTATATGCTAATTTAGGCAAAGCAGTTGTTTATGGGTTCCAATCCTGCAAAGCACTTATTTAACGGCTTTAAAAGTGCAAGTATTGTTTTGCAGATTTACGAGGGTTGTCTGATATCGTCTTGGTTTTGACTAGAGATGGTGACGCAATCGTTAAACTTTGTTAGGATAGTACATAGACCTTAGAATAGGGCCGGGATAACCCATGTACTGAAGCCGCTCGGCTTATTGTGTGTACGTCTGGGTGATGTCCGCCAGATGGGCCCAACAGCTTAATGTGGGTTCCGAACCACTATCCTATGCGCGACAACTTAAGACCTCGTCCACCAACTGAGTGGGGTCCGAATGTCTACGGTTGCGTAGGACTCGGAAAAGTGTGTTCCGGCGCCTTAGTCCTTGCTGGCTATTAGCGTTGACACATTTTGCACTTTGTCCGTCTTGTTGAGCTTACCACTAAATTTCTGAACTTAGCCGCCGGCAGGATTTGAACCCATCTCACGTCGGTTGTGCGCTCAACGATCTGACGCCTTACACGCTAGGCCAAACACCCGACTAGGTTAGTACATAATAGCTATTCAAATTAAGGAACACATTGTTGCCACGCGGTCAAACATCTGATAAAAATGGGGATCTAGATACAAAATGGCGAAACATATTTACATAAATTACCCGTATAGACATTAAATTTAAAAAAATATCAGGCATTATTGTTTAATAACCTAATAAAAACGAAAACAACAGTCAGTGTTACCTGTAATTTTACATAAAGCCTCGAAACGTAAGATCTTGGTTATTTAGACTTGAACTGCAGACACACCATAACCTACTTTCTACATTTTTTCATTGCAGAATTTTTAACAAAATCCATGACGGCAACTACTAAAACACTTAACACAAGTTGTGGACTAGCTGTTTTTTTTAATTTTTTATTGCATTTCTCCAATTTATTAAAAAAATATACAGGGTGTTTCCTAACTACGGTACGAAACTTAAAAGGGTGATTTTTATGTATTTTTATGACAAAAGCTTCTATAAATGTATATCCGGCCTTGCTTCTATTCTGGAATATACGAGGTAAAAGTTTAAAAAAAACTACATATTTTTAAATATCTTAAAAACCCTTTAACCAATTTGGATAAAATTAAGTACACTTTTTTCAAGTAATAAGGCGCTTGTAATGCTTTACCTAGATTCGAATTATTAGGTCCAGTTTCGTTTTACTGAGCACCATAGTCAATATTATTGAAAAAATTACATCACTGACTTTTTACAAAGTTTTTCCGACTAAGCAAATTAAAATACCACGTTTTAGTCTACTAAATTTTCTTTGTATCTAGCTTCATTTTTAAGGAAAAAAAATAAAGCCACTTTAATTTCCTTTAAAAACTACCTATAGACAACATGGTAAAAAACAAAAATAAAAAATAATCAATTATTTGCAATAAAATAAATGAGCAGTCGTGTATTTTATCAAAAATCATCATTTTTCTATTTAATAAGTTCAAAATTTTTTATATATAAATTTTGGATTTTATTTTATGCTGCTTATAAATACTTTTTAGTATCACTTAAAGTGGCTTCAATTTTTTTCTCAAAAACAAAGTAAGATACGAAGAAAATACGGGGGGCGAAAAGCAATTTTAATTGCCTAATCGAAAAAAACTCTTTTAAAAAGTCAGTGGCGTATTTTTTCCTAATAATATTGGGTATGGTGCCCACTGAGACGACCCTGGGGAAAATAATCTTAATCTTGGGAAAGCCTCATAAGCGTCCTATTATATTAAATAGGTGTGCCAAATTTCATCCAGATCGGTTAAGGCATTTTTAAGATATTTAAAAAATATTGACTTAAAAAAAATAAAGCCCTGTATTTCAGAAATGAAGCAAGTTCGGACATATGGTCAAACAAGCCTATTTTAATAAAAAATCGTAAGAAATCACCCTCTCATGTTTCTGTACCGTAGTTAGGAAACACCTTGTATATTTAAAAATTGGATATTAACTGTAAAAACAGCAAGCAAAATTTGACTATGAATATACAGGGTGGCCCACCATATTCGACACGGTCTGTAGCTAAATAACCATGGGGTTTTTAAAAAAGTAAATACTGAAACATATACAGGTCGGATAACGCCACAGTATAAAATTAATTTAGTTTATACAAGGTGTCTCAAAAAAATGTGACGTATCAAAGTTATATTTTTTTAAATGGAACACCCTATATTTTATGACAGTTTAAGATTCCAAATAAAAAAATAGCTCAAGTTTCTTTATGGTATCAAGTGATTAATTTTATTCATTTTTGTGATATTTGATTTTTTTCAAAATGCAAAAGCGCAATTAAATTAATTTTATTTTAACCTTCAAAACTCTTTAAACTTCATAATTTGTAACAAGATTAGAAAAAGTCTGCCATATCATCCGAAGGTCATATCAAGACCAAATATTGTACTGGGTGATCAAAAAATAATTTCAATTTTTCAGAAAATCAAATAGCAATATCTCTCTTATTTTAAATGTCCTGTATTTTTTACGTCACATAATGACAAATAAAATACTCTTTTATATGGTGTATAGGTTGCCTAAACCTATCTTTTGTGCTTTTTAGTAAAATCTGATTTTACAAATTTTTAATCCGAATGTTTATTTAAATTAAAGTTGGCTGTGACATAGCAGCCATTAATATTTTTCTTAAGGAAATAACAACGACCATTTATCGATTACTAGTGTTTTAGTCAGTTTAAAAGAAATTTCAATGATTTTAAATAAAAACCCTTCTTCTACAACAACAAGATGATATAATACTGGAAGGATGTAAAAATGTTTTACTTTAGCCTAGAGTTAATCCTTTAAAATATTTCAGAAGAAACCATCTGATTACCTTAATAGTTACTTTAAAAAAATTTACGAAGTGATTATGGATAATGAAAAAAACGAGTTATAGGTCACAGAATGTCGTCATAACTGACCAGAGGCGTTAGTACGATTGTTTAAAAACACAAGTTTTATTATTACCACATTTAGCTGAAATAAGTGTTATTGGAAGTAGCATTATAAGCAACTAATGATTTTTTTCTGTGAATTTTAAAAATAGTGGCAGATAATACAAAATCTTTTAATTTTGGAATTTTTTTAGACAAATTTACATTTTGCAATAACGGCTTAGTAAATGGGCATAGCTATATCACAACCTACTTAAATTAAATAGACATTTGGATTAAAAATATGTTAAAATAGAATTTACTAAGAAAGTGTAAAAGATAGGTAGAGGCAACCTATACACCATTTAAAAAATAATTTAATTGGACCCCTGCATTTTGAAAAAAATCAAATATCACAAAAACGAATAAAATTAGATGCTTGGTACCATTAACAAACTTAAATTATTTTTTTGTAGAATCTAAAACCGTCATAAAATATAGGGTGTTCCATTTAAAAAAATATAACTTTGTACGTCACACTTTTTTGAGACACCCTGTATAGAATAAAATAATTTTATACTAGGGTCTTATCCGACCTGTATATGTTCCAGAATTCACTTTTTAAAAAACCCATGGTTATCCAGCTACAGACCGTGTCGGATATGGTGGGCCACCCTGTAACATGAAGCTTTTTAGGGGAATTTAATGGTATATCATGCTGTTATTAATTGTGCACCGTTCTTGTTAAACACAAATTGATATTCGATATTAAGTAACGATTTCTTGAAATTAATTATTAATTGTAACATAGTCGATAAAAGGGGTGGCGTCTGAGTAAATTTACAACTTGATCTACATAAACTTTATTACCCATGGTGGGTGTATGGTTTTATTATTGTTATTTATGGTACAATTGCTCAGAGCCGTAATCACAAAGCTTTATTCTAAACCCGTGCAGTTTTACCAAGAAACCAGGATATACTTGTAATAAAGATAAAAAAAAACAAGAGTATAATCGCAATCTTACAAAAACGGTTTTCGATTTTAAAATTTAGTTTTAAAAATGCCCCCAACATGCTGCGCAGTCGTTTCGTCGTCGGGCTTTTGTTCAAATCAAATTACTAATAATGTAAAAAAATTAGCATACACGTTTTTAATTAATTATGCTCTACGTGTATGATTTTCCAGCACGAGCTACAGGCAAGTGATATAAGTCTACAAGAGGGAATTAAGTATTCCATGCGAATTGCATACTATAATTTTTCCATCACTATTGATAAACAACTCTTTTGTAAGTTTATAGTAATACAAATAATAAATTAATTATTTCCGAGTTGTGGCATATTATAGCCTACTACGAATTTTTTATTATTAGTTGATTTTATGTACAGGGTGTCCCATTTTGGTTGTCCCTTATGGAAAACTTGGAAACCATAAGAGATATTAAAAATCTGATACCCCATCCTCGAGCTCTTTTTAAAGAAAACATTTATGGTAAAAACAGATCATCGCTATCGCAAAGCGTTTCTGAGATACAGGGTGATTCTCGATTTTTTTACTTTTGAAAAGGCCCTGTAGCGTTGTTGGTATTACAGATACGAGAAAACTAATTGCACATTTAAAGACACTTTTTTCCGTAGAATCCAGTGGCGTAGCCAAAAATTTTTTTGAGCTGTCATTTTTAACATATGACTCAAACATGTTTTTTTTTATTAGGGACACCCTATAAATGATTAGGTAATTAAATTGCTTGTTTTTTTCTGATTTATCCATTTTTGGATTTTATAGTCCATTCTTGGTGTTTTTTTTAAAGGGTACGTAGTCTATTTTTAACTGTCTTTAAGTTATTGGCGCTAAAAAGTCACAATTTTAGCTTAAATTAGTTAATTAAATATATTTATAATAAATAAAGGCAATGAAGGTGAAGGATCACCTGATACTTCAAAGTCATTCAAATTTTTTACTCATTAGTAGATTTTTTAAGTATAAGTTTTTTATTATAAAATATTTCTTAAGTAGAAAACTACAGATAGTAATATGCTATAATATATATATATATATATATATATATATATATATATATATATATATATATATATATATATATATATATATATATATATATATATATATATATATAATATAAGCAAAAAGAAAATTATGAAAACTAAAATGACAACTACTAATGGGAAAAAGATTCAATGACTTTAAATACCACATTAAATATATATACAGTGTGTCCAAAATAAGGATTCTAAGCATGGGAATCTCAGTACCTATTGGAGATACAGCTTAGCTTAAATTAGGAAAAAATTGTGTTTCTTAAAGCTTATTTACATGCCGTTTAATAACTTGGAAAAATTTTCATGGCCTGCTGAGATATTTGGCAAAAACAAAAATTTGACTAAATGAATTTTATTTTTTTCTGAATTTATTTGAAGAGATATAAAAAACTAATAACACTTTTTAGCTTACTACATGATGTTATTTTTAGATTTTATACTCGACGTTTCGTTTTCAAGAAACCATCATCAACTTTATTTTTTTATATGGCTCGAAAAAAAGTACACCCTGTATCTGATCCCATTTTTATTACAAATTCAACGATGTATCACATGTCATATTTTAATTTTTAGTTAAAAGAAAAATTGCATTTTTATATTTTTTTAAAGTTATTTTTAAGTAGGCCTTGCAAACAAATGCTTGGACGTTAACACATAAGTGTTATGTGGACGTTAATATCTGTTTCGGTATCTGCAACATAATTAATTATCATTATAAAACAGTACTTGTCGTTATTACTCCTGTTTGTCAAGTTGTTGATTTTAGAGCAATTGTTCTTATTGTTACTGTTGTCTTTATACGCAATACGCATTATAGGCTCAACAAAATCCGCGTGTTAAGAAAATATCGAAACATCAGGAACGTTTTGGGTTTAATATGTGGTGTGGAATTTTAGGAAGTAAAATACCAGGTCCATGTATTTATCATAATTCATTAACTGCAGAAATCATACCTTCATTTATTTTTGCAGCACAAAATGTAGCATGTTAGCATGTCCAACTTATCTTCATGGCTATAATGGCCATCCTGCATATTCGACAGTAATAATACAATAAGATATTAGCTATTCACCAATAAACAATAATAGAGACAACAGTAACATTAAGAACAATTGCTCTAAAAACAACAACTCGACAAGCAGGGTAATAAGGACAAATACTATTTTATAATGATATTAAATTATGTTACAGTTACGGTAACAGGTATTAACGTCCAAGCATTTCTTGCAAGGCCTACTTAAAAATAACTTAAAAAAATAGAAAAAACATTTTTCTTTTAACAAAAATTAAAATATGACATGTGATACATCGTCGAATTTGTAATAAAAAATGGGATCAGATACAGGGGTACTTTTTTTCGAGCCATATAAAAAAATAAAGTTCATGATGGTTTCTTGAAAACGAAACGTCGGGTATAAAATCTAAAAATACCATTATGTAGTAGCCAAAAAGTGTCAATGAAGAAGTGTTATTAGTTTTTTTATATCTCTTCAAATAAAGTCAGAATAAAATAAAATCGATATAGTCAAATTTTCGTTTTTGCCAAATATCTCAGCAGGCCATGAAAATTTTTCAAGTTTTTAACGGCTTGTAAATAAGTTTTAAAAAACACAACTTTTTCCTAATTTAACCTAAGCTGTATCTCCAATAGGTACTAAGACTCCCATGCTTAGGATCCTTATCTTGGACACACTGTATATCTATCTTAAATATTTTTTTATTCCCTTAGAAACGTAATAAAGTTAAAATTTCAAAGAAATAAAACCACTTTTTGAAAGGATAATTCTGTAGAACCTGTATCTTTTTTCAGAATGCTACTATTTCTTAAGATATACACGGTATGACAAATGGTATGATTTTTTTTAATGAAACATTCTGTATATTAAATTACCATCAAAAAAGAATGTAAAGAGTGTTAGAAAAATACCTTATTTATTATGCCCATTTTTAATTATTTTTAAGACACCTAATTGAAATTAACACTTTTTTCTTCACATATCAAGTGTAGTATTTTTGTAAGGCTCTTTTAAAGATCTTTATTAGTGACATATTATACAGAGTGTCTCATTAAAAAATATATACTTCTTGTCGTATACCCTGTTTATTTTATCAGATAACTGATTCAGAAACTACAGAATCAACACAATAAAGTGATATTTTTATTTTGTATGATAAAAATAAAAAATTTGGGAAAGATTATAAGAAGAAACATAACTGCCACTTCTTACATACAACTAAAAACAAACACGGCCTGGTCTAACTTAAGAAATCGTTGGATCATTTAAAATTCAAATGCGTTTTTTCTTTGAGCAGGTTCATGTAACAACAAAACGCCTATAAAATGTCCAAGTTAAAGAGAAAATCTGAGTCTGGTAGTTACTTTGAATCGATTAAAGTCATTATGTCGATTGGGCGGAACTATAAAAGCAGATATAAGTTAAACATTTAGGTGGATTTTAATCGACCGATGTTTATATTGCTTGTTTAAGACTTGCTTTAATAGTTATTACGGTTGTCTAATACAAAGTAAAATTACAATTTGTTTTTTATATTATGCTTTAAAGTGAAATGGTTATTTTAAAGCTTATTTTATATAGGGTGTTTCGAAATTAGTAGGCACATTATTTAGTTCTCGTTATACTTTTAAAAAACTAGTTTATATGTCTTAAGATTGGGGTGCTTTTTGGGCAACTATGTTTGTTTTCTCGCTCTAATTCCGATATTTGTTGGACATACCTCCGAAAAAATCCCTGAAAGTTTAAGCCCTTAATATTAACATTAAGGGCTTAAAATTTCAGGGGATTTTTGGAAGGTTTTTTCAACAAAATGTTGGGATGACAAAATAAGCACCCAAACAAACATGCTTTGAAAAAGGCCTTTTAAACGGGCTAGAGTTCTCGAATGTTTACATGGTATACAAGCTGTTTAGAATTTGAGGCGCATCTTTATAATATCGGAAGCTGTAAGGGGCCGGCTACGATACCAAGCGGCAAACGGCGATGAGAGCACTTTGTTAAGGGCATGACACCGTCACACTTTTTTATTTTGTAAACTAGATACAAGTCTACGTGAATATGGTTGATTTAACAAATGCTTTATTTTATTGTCTAATAGTTTTTAGTTATATATTTAGTTTATAAAAGTAACATTTTTAAATATTCTTTTTAAAATTATTGCTGATATAATAATTATTATTATTGAGTTAATAAATTATTAACTAAAATTGAAGTTGCAGTTGTTTTCATATTCACCTTTTACCTATTTGTATACGCTAAAATAATAATTGCTTTTCGTTAAATAAAAAATACTTAAGCTTGTAATTAAAACCTGATCAAATGGTTCTTAGGGTAAAACATCAACAGAATAAATTAGTTTACTCTTAAAATAGAAATATTTTTTACCCTTTTTGCGTCAATAAATATTAAAATACATGGATTTGCGATATTGTAGTCTGTAAAATACAATAAATATATTAAAATTGTTTAAAGTAAAACACAACCTTTTAAGGTCCATACCCAATAAGGTACAATATTAAATGATACACTTATAGAGAAAAATATCGCATATGCTCGATTTTCTCCATAGGCGTCAATACAAAATGCTTTAATTTAAATGGCCATATGTCTTTTAATAATTCGGTTTTAAAGACAAAAAAACACGTTAAAGAAAGGTGAAGCTATAAGTTTTGCGTAACCGTTGTTATTTTCTGTTAACAGTAAATTCTACAGGGTGATTAAAAAGTTTTTGGCACAAATAAATAATATTTAATCTCCCTATGTAATGTGCTGTTAAAAGGCAGTAATATTATTTGCGATAATTTATACTCTTACTTATTTCTAATGTTTTATCATTACAAATTTGATTACTTTCTTTTAACAGCACATCATACAGAGAGAATAAAAATTATTTATTTTTTTCAAAACCTTTTAACCACCCTGTACGAAGTATTGTTAACAGTAAATAACAATGGCTACGCCAAAGTTATACAAAATTTAAAAATCAAAAACCTTTATTAATAAAAAAGTAATAAAGAAATCGCAAGGAAAGCTGTATCGAGTAAACGACGCAAAAAGCGAATTGCAGTTTGTACCATTAAGTTTAGTTAAAAATAAGGAGATTTTGGAGGTCAGATTTTGCGTAAAACAAAAAGAAATATGTATTTTCCTAAAAAGCGTCGAATATGCCAACTCTGCTCAGTGTCTTTGAAAATGTTCCTTGTTTAGTGGGTCGTATTATGCCAAGAAAAAAAATTAAATAACTATTTTGTTGCTCATAATTACAATAAAGCGTTATCCCCAGTTAAAACAAAATTTAAAATATATTGCAAACCGGCGTAACTACCCTTGTAGTGTAGCCTGGGAGGAAAAGGCCCCCTCCAGACGCGGCCAGGCCCCCAGAAAACATCTACCATGTAGGAAAATGTTAAAAAAATAATATGTCCAAAACTAATAAAGATAGACATAATAAATGTGGTATTTTTGTAAATTTCTTTGGACGATCTTTATAATGGTGATATAATATACAGGGCAGTAGCGAGCCTATGGGACTGTTGGACTCCAACTGTCCCATAAGCTCGCTGCCCTGTGAGGCGTGTAAGTAGGTACAACGTGCTATTGTACCTTTGTTACATGTAGTACTGTATTAGTTATTGTTTGAGGTGAGGCCATTTTTATTTCATGGTACTACAAAAATAAGTTTGGACGCATATACTTTAGGCTTGCAATAATCACTTTTTTATTTAAGGACGTTTTTTTGGCCTCAAAATTTTTGGAACGCATAAAAAACATAGTTCTTGTCATTCCGATGTTTTTTCGGGCACCCCTAGGGGCCCCCAGGCCTACACTATCAATACCGAAAATGTATATCTTGACCCTTAGATCACTTACTACTCTTTAAATAATAGAACATCTTTATCTGCAAAATATTAACAGTCGACTAAAAAGGTACCCTTTTTCTTTTACCTTTTTAAAGAGAGAAATTGATACTGCTTATCAATTAAGTAGACCCGTATACTGTGTGTCCGCTTTTTAATGGTTCAAAGAAAAACCACAGATGCCATAAAAGCTTGATCTAGGTCGATTGGAAGAAAAACTAGTGGGTCAAGAACAGAGTTTAGTTGGAAGATCGTAGGATATTATAATGTTTGTCAAACGTATGACTAATATATTGCTAACTAGTTAGGGAACGTCCAGTAAGCCCCGCCCACCTAAGCACATTTGAAAATCCTGTCAGTAACAAACGTCTCTATTAAAAACAGCATTGATTAGTCAAATCTATTGTTTATATTATGGTATGCCTAAGTTTAGGTTAAATAAACTTTTTCAGTCAAAAATTTTACGTACTACCCATAGGCGTAGATGTCCGATCGGTTGGATAACGCCGCCTGCCTAGGATGGATTAGGCCATTTATCAAATATGATATTTTCTACTATTAAATAAAACATTTTTTAAATATTTAAAGCATATAACTTGTTATCTAATATTTATTACAAGTCTTAGATATTTGGATTCTTCTAAATAATAAAATTATGGGCATAAGACTAAAAGTTAAAACCCATTATAAAAGAAAAAAAACTAATTCATTGTTGTTTTTCTAACACAATGCTACCTAATATTTTACTATACCAAAGCAAAATTTCCTTTTAATATAAAGTAGATGAAAATCCTTCATTGCGACTCACTAATATTTGGTTTCAAATTTTTGTACTTTTCCGCACTAGTGTGGAAAAGTAGCGAGGCATAGTGTACTTTTTCGCACTAGTGCGGAAAAGTTATTATTTTCCGCACTAGCGTGGAAAAGTGACACTTTCCTAAATAAATTGCGTGCGGAAAACTGCTGCTTTCCACACGCTAATAGAAAAATATAATAACATGCATCCAAAACGTTTTCCAAAATGCTACCACAAACTTCTTGGGCTAAAATACAACTAATCTTATATAACTTGCCAAGTCGAGATACAGGATGTCAAGCTTTTCATTTTATTGTAGTTATTTTTTAATTTTTGAAACAAAATTTAGGTTAAGCAGTTTTTTCGAGGTAAGGAACCAAAAATTGTTTACATTTTTGTTGTAAAATATAAAGGGCGCCACTTGTAGTCCTTTGCTTATGTCTAAAATGGCATAATATTTTTTCTTTTGGTATATTATGACTCTAGTAAAAAAATCTCTTATGCACAAAAAAGTTTATTTAGTAAATATCGAAACGACCAACAGTTTTAGAGATATTTAAGATTAAACGTGTCATTCCATACAAAAGTTTTCCACTTTTTTACTTCCTACCCTGTATTTCGCAAAGGATCAAGTTTTCAACTGAGTTAAATTGCGTTAGTTCGTTGTATTTAGATAAAGCGTAAAGGAATACAGAAGAAATTCTTTAGGTGAAATAAAAAGTTTAATGCGGAATATCTTAAAAACGATTGCTCGTAGCGACGCGACGTTTACTAGGTACACATTTTTGTTTACAAAATATGATAGAATAAAATTCTTCACTGAAGTTATAATATACAAGGTATAAAAAAGTTATTGCGTTTGAACATAAGCGAAGGACTGCAGGTGGCTTCCTCCACATTTGTGTTCCCCACCCTGGAAAACCCACTAGTAATAATTTTATGGAAAAGTTTCTTAGATTAAAAAAGATATTTAAAAATAACCAAAATAAAAGGAAACTTTAACACCCTGTATCTTGCAAACAATACACTTTTCGGCTATGGTAAATTAGGTTAGATCGTTATATTTTGGCCCAAGGAATGTGCGGTTACACTTTGTATAGACCTTTTAAAAATACATTGTATTCAGGGCCGTATTAACTGTTTGAGGCACCTTAGGCTAGAATTCCAGAAGCGCCTATTTTCCACAAAAAAGTCCTTTCCTCCATAGCGCCTATTTTGGGTGCTAGGCGCCTTAATTCACCACCCAAAATAAAATTTGATTACCAAAAAATATTCCCCCTTTTCTCTCCTCCCTCTGTCTAGCGCCTATTACTCCCCTGTCTGGCGCCTATTTTTTCATGGTGCCCTAGGCTGTAGCCTAGTCAGCCTAATGTTTAACACGGCAATGATTTTTATTTTAAATGCTTAATCATTTTGGGGGCTAATCGCCGTCTTGGGGGGCTAAGCCCCTCCCTAGCACCCCCTAATTGCGCTGCTGCCGATTAGAGATTGCGTTCAGAAATTATGACGGTAGACGTCGTGACCCGCTGGGCAAGGCTTCCTGGGCCTCCTCTTCAAGTTTTTTGAAATTGTTCTACGTTTAGTAAGCCGGATTAGTATAAAATTAAAAAAGTAAATAAAATAAATCTTTATAATTAAACCGAGGCGTTAACCAGTTAAAACAAAATTTAAAATGTATTTTCGAAATATTGGAACACGGCCCCGATTTCTTTTACCAAAGACCACACTACCAATACCTCTAATTAATTGATGTCTAGTAAATTATTGGCCGCGACGTAATGTACAATTAATGTTTAATTATAAAACAACTCACGAGGTACCAGAGATACATTAATCACAGTGTTAAGATATTTTTAAGTACCACCTTTTAAATAAATTAATTCAACTAACGGTACGTAATCTGTGGAGGCCGATCGAGACTTTTCTGAATAATTGCCGAATTTCAATAAGTAATTCGTTACCGTTATCTTGCAATCGATTGTCCACCCTTAAACCAATACTGTACTCGAAAATTAGCGTTAAATATATCAGAGCGTGGCAGCCGCGGACAAGTGGATAATTTGGAACTAAGAAATTGGGCTCCAGTGGCGTAACAAATTGGAGCTCTTTGTTTAAAAGTTATAAAACCGCTTAAGACATACAAGAATTTTAACGAATTTTGTCACCAAAGTTTTCAAAGTATATTTGGTAATGGTACATGGTACTTTATAATAAATATCTTAAATTATTTTTCAAAAATTATTGTCAAAATTCTTCTGATGATCATTTGCAAAAAAAATTAAAACATCTAAAGCCAGCTTTACACTGCACTTTTTATTACAACTTCTTTGTGGGGAAAAAAGGCACATTTTTAATTAAAAATGGCACAAACATGCCACAGGAAAGAAATTTCCTTTCTATTTCTTGTCTTTACTCTCTATCATTCTTTCTAAATGGTTCGTAAATCTTCGGTAGTAGAAAAATAATAGACTACTGGACCTGAAAACGCTAGGTTTTTGTGGAAAAATGCACCCTTTATAGAGAAATGCACTTCTTATTTCTTAAAATAAATATATTTTTTTTTACTTATGTTTTATTTTTTGGCATATTCATTTAGATTTTAATCAGTCCAACTCCAAGAAATTTCCGGATTTTAATAGTTTATCTTTTGCTTAATTAAAATAGTTTTTTTTCTATTTAGTATAAAAATTATACAGGAGAAAAAAGCGACAAAATTTGCTTTTTCAAAGGAGAGAGTTAGCGGGATAATATATAATATAAAATTATTATCCTTTTGAATTAGCAAAAGTGGTATTTTAGATTTCATGGATTTAATAAAAAAATAATTAGTAAGCTCATATTTCTACTAAATGTTAAAGTTTAAACAAAATACAATATAACAACATAACATAAACAAATATATTATTTCCACAAAACACCAAATGAAAATTTGTTTATTATTGCGATCACAAATTACAATGTCGTCAATGTTCTCGCAAACACTCGCTGATAAAAAAATGTAAACAAACGTTCAGCAGGTAAGAACAGCGAGATCACTTTATACAACACGCCATACAATAGAACAGGATAAATGCTGAGAAAGATCCAAATCGCCTTTCTATTTCCAGGCGTTCGTGTTGTCCATTCGTGAGTGCGGAATGAGCCGAAAGACTTTACGGAGCTCCAAATAGACAGGAAATAGAAAAATAGAGAAGAAGTTTCTTTCTTGTGAGATACGGAGTACAGGCTCTGGAGCCTTTTACGAAATAAAAACTTTGAGATATGAAATTGGTGCATAAATGCTATATTTTAGAGTGATATTAGGAGATAAAAATTTCCAAATTGTTACTACAAAATAGGGGTACTTTAAAAATTACCTAAATACAAAATATAAATATAAAAGTATTCCTAAAAATAAACCAACTCAAACGACAAAATGGATTTTACCATTCTGTTTCTCAGATCAAAAAAATATAGATAAATAACGCTGATTATAACAAAAGCCCTGGTATATCACTGACACCGACTTTTTATAAGCAAAAAAATAAGCAATAGACAACATAATCCGAAAAATAAATAAATATTTTTCCATTTCTAAAAAATATTAACAGTCGATTAGGAAAGTAACCTTTCTAAAAATAACTACAGAACCTTTAAAACGTATTACTTTCTTTACTCGCGTGCAAAAAAGCTTACCTTTTCGCATGCAATTTAGTTTAAAAATAGTCATTTTTCTTCACTTGTTCGGAAAAGCACTCTTCCGCACTACTCTACCGAAATAGCGCTACTATTTTGAACTAGTGCGGAAAAGTACAAAAATATCAAACCATATATTAGCGAGTCGCAATGAAGGATGTTTATAAACTTCATATTTAAAACAAAATGTTGCTTTGGTCAAATGAAGAAGTCTGCAAAATGTGTATTTCGCAGACAGCAATATTACCCCAACAAAAAACATCTTTAATCCGCTTTAATCTGCAAAATGCTATAAATTGTACATTTACCATCAATATTATTAAGTACAAGTGGGGTATTAGATAGCATTGTGTTAAAATAAGTAACGATAATAATATTTATGTTTTACCCATCTATTATTGATCTGTAATACCTTAGAAACGGAATATGTTATGGTAGCAATAATACCTGCTATCACACCTAATGCGCTAATATGGAAATTTTATTGCTTATCCAATTTTATTTTTCTCACAATAAAGATCAAGTTTATACAAACATATGTATTAAAATAAAATCAATAACTTACCAGTTCCTGAAAATATACCATTAAAACGGTTTCGGTTATTTGAAGAATTATGTTCGCATCTTTCCAAATACCAAATATGCCATACTCCCGATCATACTGTTGCCTTGATTTAACTGGCAAAAGATTTTCGGTCGCTTTTATGACCTTTTCTCTTATATTTTGTGGAATTTCTTCCATTTTGAGCAAATCGTTAAATAAAAATGCCAACTGACTAACTGATAGAAACATCAATATCAAACTTAATACCAGTCATTATCTACTTACGTATACTGGTACAGGTGCAACTTATTTTTATATTGCGAATTAATAATGTAATTAGTCATTGAAAAACTCTTTTTTGGGAAAACATAAAGCATTGTATGCACCACGGGCTTTACTGGACTATAATGCCCATCAGGTCAAATCTAGCCCTCGGGCCAGAGGCCCTCGGGCTATTTCGACCTTCAGGGCATTATAGTCCTAGTAACGCCCTTGATACATAAATAACTATAAAATTTTGCTTTTATGTTTTTTTACGCTCGCCGCCTAACGCGTGCCGAAAGTACCATTTCCACACTTGACTGCTTAATCGCCACGCGTTGTTTGGTCAACTGTAGTCGCATACGGAAAAGAGTCCCTTTCAGCACTAGTTAGGATATCAACTATTTCCATAAGCAATTGTCCCATTAAAAAAAAATAAAATATTATAATAGGTTTGAAAATGCTCATAATTACTCTAACCATAGTCTTAACCTTCTAAAATAAATTAGGATTAAAAAAATAAAACACAAATAATAGTTTAGTTATAGCCAATAAAAACCGATAATCTTCTTAAGATGCATTCCATGAATAGCCCGGCGATATTTGTTTACCCACATAAAATCTCAGTGACCTTTTATCCGTCCTTGGAGATTACCGTACCAAGTGAAAAAAGTGGGTCGTACTTTTGGCACACTTCCTGAAAGATACTCGCTACATAATAAATTGTCTCGTATTCGTCTACATGTAGACAAATTCTTCAGTATTGTTTTCGCTAAATCGACATCCATAAAAAATCGTTTCTTCGAAGTGGCTCGTGTTTTTTACGACTGTACCTAAAATTTAAACACTGGCATTAAAACGAAAGCCCGTTAAGTTTCTTGTGGTTAGTTGTCTTTAGGTTTATATTGAGCTTATTATTCGCCGCGTTTTTTTTACATGGCCTACTAGAAAGGAAATACCGTAATCTTAAAAAATCACACAAATTTTTGAAAATATTACTGAATTCCTTTCAACTCACAATAAATAACCTATTTTGTTTTAAGCTTCAAAAGCGAATCCTCTATCTGATTATTTTTGTGAATTTAAGAAAATTGTGTCGACAAATCCCAAATTTGCTAATTTATCTATATTTTTAAACAAACTATAGCCAATATGTCTCTATAAAAAAGCAGATATTTTTGCGAAATTTATACCTTAATAATAAAATTTAACCAAATTCACAAGAAAAAATTTGGGTATAGATAATTTGCTTTCCAAATCTATTTTTCGCAAATACTAAAATGAAAATGTTTTTTTACCAACGTGTTTCTCTTAAGCCCAATATCTTCTAGTTTATACAGGGTGCCCGCCTAGGTGTGGACCAAATTTGCGAATAACTTTAGAAGTTAAGTAACATAATAATTTCACGGTGCGGTTTTTGCAGAAGTCTTAGATTTTTTATCATATCCTCGACAATTGTTTGTAACATCGCGTTACCACAAAAATAAAATAAATGATTTTCTGATATAGGGTAACTTTGTTCTTTTAAATGGAACAGTGAGAAAGTGGCATTACAATTATTATTAAAAAAATATAATTTTTATAAAACTGAAAAGAAAATAGGTTTAATAAAACTCTTTTATCTTCAATTACCTAAAGATTTACATCCTTACGGATTAGTATCTTTTTCTAAAACACCTTCTATAAGGGAATCTCCATACAGAATGTCCCAAGTTTATTTATAAGTGAAATAACTTTGCCCGTGTATACAGACAGTATAAACATACTAAGGTGTTCCAAAGACAACATTTGCATTTCCAAGTGAGTTTTTTAAATAGTACATCCTGTATATTTTTATCAAAGTTCTCCAACATAAATGTATAATACAATATACGTCAATTATTGTTGGTTTTTAAGATATTAACAACATGCTCTTATAAATGGTAAAAAGTAAAGTAAGAAAATCATATAACTAGCTAACCAGAACTACTGATAAGAGTAAATAGGTCAGTAATTTAATATTTTAAATACATTTTGATTTTCTTGTCTTAAATCCAGAAAAACAACAATTACTGCTGGTTTTTAGGTGAAGTAAATAAATTTGTGTCTAATATAAATTAGGTAGCTGACGTATTAGTAGTTTTTACACTGGAAAATAATTAATTAATGTTTTCATATTATTTGTCACTGGAACAGAGGCATAATTATAGTTTAAAATAATGAGAACCAATATATTAAATTCTTTATCTATACCATTATTGGTTTTATCAACATGCTGTTAATATCTCAAAAACTAAAAATAATTCTTACTCAATACTCAATACTCAATTTATTCATGTTATCACAGAAATTGCTTACATACGTCATCATGATATAAAAATATATTCACCTAAATACTAACTATCATCTAGAACAATACCTAACAAACAATTAAAATTCATGTTGAATAAATTCTTCAGGAGAATAAAATGTACAATTTAATAAAATGTCCTTAATCCTATTTTTAAAATCTCTCTGGCAACAGTCTTAAGTTGTCAGGCAGTCTATTAAAGAATTTAATTGCCCAATACCCTGGTCCGCTTTGACACCTTTTCTCCAGTAGGCAGGCACAATATTGTGCTTATGTCTGGTGTTATGGCCGTGTACATCTTCGTGAACTGGGAAAGAGCCCATATTCCGTTTAATATAAAGAAGGTTTTCCAGAATGTACTGGCATGGAAATGTCAATATCTTTAAAGACTTAAACGCTTCCCTACAGTCGTCCTGAAAGCCCAGCCCCGCCAGAACCCGCACTGCCTTCTTCTGCAGCCCAAACACTCGGTAGGCCTCAGCGGAGTGACCCCACGCCAAGACAGCATAGGAGAGGTGGGTATGAAATATTGAAAAGTAGGCTGTCCTAAGTGTGTCAGCCGATACACAGTCTTTAAGATTTCGAAGAACGAATAGATTCATACTAAGTTTCTTGCACACTTGATCTACGTGTACTCCCCACTGGAGTTTGAGGTCTAAATAGACACCTAAAAACTTCAAGTCATCCTCCCGCTGTACCAGGTCTCCAGTATCTCTCAGCGAAAACACAATCCTCCTAGTCTTTGCCTGGTTCAAAAGCAACCGATTAGCACAGAACCACTCCTCCGCTCTAACTCCAGCAGACATGGACCCTGCCAGCGCCCCCTTCAGACTGTTTGCTGCAAATGACACTGTTGTGTCATCAGCAAAAAGTGCATATTTTTCTTTTGAATTAATTGGTGGTAGGTCATTGATATAAATAAGAAAAAGAATAGGACCCAGCACTGATCCTTGTGGGTCGCCTATGTCAATGACACTCTTTGCTGATAACACCCCAGCAACCTTCACAGCCTGTCTCCTATTTGCCAGATATGAACCCAGAAACTCAATGCTTTCATTACTGAAGTTATATTTTTTGAGTTTTTGCATAAGTATACCATGGTCTACACAATCGAAAGCTTTGGATAAGTCACAAAGCAGAACTGCATCATATTCGAGTTTGTGAAAAGACTCTATGATATAAGAAACAAGATCCAAAATGGCAAGGACAGTACTTCTGTCGCTTCTAAAACCAAATTGAGAATTTGAAAAGCAGTTATTCTGTTCAAGAAAGTTTACAATTTGTAGTGACATGCATTTCTCAATAATTTTGGAGATAATGGGAAGCAACGATATTGGCCTGTAGTTCTGTGGCAATTCTGGGTCACCCTGCTTAAAAATCGGAGTAACTAATGCTCTTTTAAGAACATCAGGAAAGTGATTCTCCCTAAAACACAGGTTTATCAATTTTGTAAGAGGTATAATAATGATATTCTTTATGGATTTTACAAGCCTCACTGACATTCCAAACACATCTTTGCTATTCTTGTTCTTCAGGTTATTTATGATATCTCTAACCTGGTTAAAAGTGATTTCTGAAAAGGAGAATGGTTCATCAGGAGTAGTAATACCATACCTATACCATCCATAAAGTTTGGTTCAGATGGTAGTATATCCCCAACAAGTGTGTGAGCAATGCTAGAGAAAAAATTGTTAAAGTCATCTGGTGTTATATTTTTAGGTTTCGTAGTTGATTTAATTAGACCTCGTTTTTTATTTATAATTTTCCACATTGAGCGAGCTGGGTTTATAGATGACCGAATCTTTACATCATTTGTTCTAATTTTTGCTCTCCGTATTGCAAGTTTATATTCCCTTTTGAATTCTTTTAGAATACGAAAGATTCCTGGACCTTCATATTGTTGGCTTAGTTCTTTTAAAAATTTAGTTGTTCTCGCATAAATCTCAGCTCCTCATCAAACCATGTTATCCTTTCATACTGAGACGATCTAACTTTATAGTGTTTTTCAGGAAAAGATTTCAGGTATGCCTCTTCCAAAAGAGACATAAATCTACTAAACTTCTCCCCAACATTGATGTTACCAACACTAACAAAGCTCCAGTCAACAGCAGACACACAATTAAAAAATGTACACATACCTTTTTGTGTTAAAGGGCGGCATGTCAATGAGCCCGGTGTGAAGGCATCAGTCGTTCTATCCACCAAAAGACCAACAAATTGGGCTCGACATGATCTGACAAATTCAACTCTCTCACATCAGCAGTGCAAAGACCAACCCCAGCATCCACGAAGATATTGTCCAAAATATTATCTCCTCGTGTAGGCTGGTGTATAGTCTGAATCAGATCAAAACAATTCACCATATCATTCATTTTTTTGACATTTGCATCATTAGTGTTAAACTTTATATTAAAATCACCTGCAACAATGGTTTTTGCCAATAGTAATCTTAGTTAATATGCCATCTAGAGAATCTAAAAGGTGTCAAAACTACCCAGGAGGGCGCGATAAACTGATAAAATGTTAAGATTAAAATCTTTTAAAAATATACAACAACATTCAAAACACTTTTCTACATTAAAATCTACACATATATCTACAGTATTAAAATTTAAGTTATTTCTTATTAAAATTAATGTTCCACCTCCCATGTATTGTTTTCTAGCCGAAAAACTTGCTAGTTTGTAGCCTTCTATATGGAGACTTGAGGCTTCTTCTTCTTCTTTTAACCAGTGCTCCGTTATACAGATTACATCAATGTTTTGATCTGCGATGCTTGCTTCCAGTTCTCCTATTTTGGATCGTAATAAGCATACATTTACATGCAGCATTCTCAAGGTTTCTGGTGACTGTTCTTTATATCGGTTTGGCTTGCCTATCATATGTTTAGTCTTACTACTATTGAATGAATTCATAAAAAATTTCCCCCAGACTGAAGAAATTCTCTATGTTTAGAAAATAAAAATCTTTTAATTCCAACCAGTTTCGGCCAAAACTCTGAGTCATACAGTTCATCCTTACGGTGCAAGTGACAAGGAAGCATTTTAATTTTGCGGGGTCACTAGGTAATTCTTTTACCTGAATTTCTTCATTTTCAAAACCTGGTTTGCCTCTAATATAGTCGACGATCATGCTCTCTGTTGTTTGCCCCTTTATACGATTTAGATATATCCATACGCGCCGTTCACCACCAGCGAATTCATTTGATTTATTTTCAGCATTTCCCAAGCGTTTTTATGTATGTAAGATTGGTTTCTTCGTTCCCTTCGCTGAAATTGAAAATGTTTGTCATCGTCTGGACGTGGAAGTTCAGGAGTGAGGTTAGAATCTAACATAGTTCTTCTTTTTTCATTGGAGTTCTGGCTCGGCACCAGCGGCCGCTTGGAGGTCGGATTTATAGTTGATCTGGTTGAAGACCGTGTGGCGGGACGTTCGCCATTCACAGTTTTGACCTTGGTGGCCTTCTCGTTGGAGTCTTGCGTCGACGCAACCAACTTTGCAGGAATCGGAGTCATACTCACGACACCGGAAAGAAGGGGGAAGGGGGTATGATGTTTACCTTTTTTCTTCGAGTTTTTCCACAGTTTTTCTTAATTTATCCAATTGGAGTTCTCCATCACTGACCTTTTGACGTAGAAGCTCTTGATTTTCCATCATTTGGAGTAACAGCCTGTTTAGGAGCTCATTTTCTTTCATTACCGTTTTCATTGAATTGTCAATGGCTTCTGTTTGAGCACACGTTGGACAGAGGATTATGTTGCATCCGATCACTTTTAGGCCCTTTAGGCGCACAGCACATGCTGGATGGTACTGCTTGATACATTTTGAGCACTTTAGTTCACCCTTCACAAATCTTTTGCAACTACTACATTCGATTTTATCGATTTCTGCGGGACCGTTTACATTGACGTCGTTAGTCGCCGCCATGTTTTTAGTTTTTATTAATAGAAAATGGAGAACATTTTTATTTATTGTTTTGTTTTGGCAAATTCACTTGGCTTTAAAAAAGTATATTTTTCTTGTATAGTAAGTATATAATATATGGTCGATTTAAAATTTAATAAAGGGTCAAATTTTGTCAAAATATACAGGTTATTCGATTTAAGAAACAGACAATGAAAATTCTGTTTTTATGACACCTTATATATTTACTAATACTGTCAATTAAATAAGGGGTGTATCCCATCTCAGCACACTTTATTAGGGTCAATTTTATGACACCTTGTCGGATCTTTTATAATGACTTAACTTGGCACACAAAACTCACAGGTAATAAAAGACATATATGTTTATAAAGTGTGTATTAACGTTGTATAAGTCTCATACAACGGTATTAGTCTTGGGTTTATTTAAGGAATTAAAAAAAAGGCGTTGCTTACCAAAACTAACCATCCGTAAGTGTGTATTAGTCTTGAGTTTAATTAAGGAATTTAAAAAAGGCGTTGCTTACCAGAACTAACAATTCGTAACCAATTTTTATTTTAGGTTTTTTTTGTATATTGTATAGGGGCAAAGTTATTACGTGTAAAAATAAAGTTAGGATACACTATATAGTAATATCTTTAAAGGTTTTTATAAAAATTGGGTGAAAAAACGGTCACAACAAAATGCTGTAGGACACCGACTAGTTCCTCGAATTTCACGCGTTGCGTACGATTTAAAATTTATGGTACTTAACGCCCTTGGAATGTCTGATGGCCATCGGTATCTCATGACCTGTGACCCCTTCGAAAATTTGGTGACGAGGTTTAACTACAGGGATTATTTTTCTTTTTTATTTTATTTTTGATCGGATACAATCGTGTTAATAAATGAAACGTGCAACCAAGTTGCAGTAGGTTTAGGATTTAATACGTAAAAGTTAATACATAAAAATAGATAAAATGCAAATTAGGCAAAAGTAAGCACTTGTTTGTCAAATTTATTTTCATTTCTATACTTTTTAATACAAATTATATTCACCTCATTTTAACCCCAAATAAATTTAGGACAAATAAAGTTATCAAGGTTTTCGCAGCAAGCTTTAGATTTTTTAAAAATTTTATTAACCAACAAGAAAATTATTTTGATTTTGCTGGGGAAAGCAAATTGATGGTATATATTTGGCCAAACTAAATCGTTTTTCCTAAAGCAAAATAAAGAACCCGTCCACAAAAACCCAAAATAAGTAACTAGAAAAACTAAAAATCATTTTTTTAATATACAGGGTGTCTGAAAAGGTGAGGTTAAAAAGGATAGGGGCCAAAAAATGTTAGTACTTCATATAAAAAAGTTCTATTGCGCTTTCTTAGGGAGTTATTGACATCAAAGTAAGAATAAAAAAATGTATTTCATTTGTAACTTTTGAACAGTTGCCACAATAATAATGATATTTGGGCATTTAAATTAACTTATATCAATGCTTTTTACCATAGGCAAATGATTGTGCTGTAAGTCATAATTATACAGGGTCAGACGATGTTTTTCCCTTTATTGTATGCATTTTTTACAAAAGTAAAAAATTTTACCTTTTGCTATCTCCGTTTAATTCCTTTATCATTTTTGTACAAAAGAGGTATACTTTATTTAAATCGATATCTTGGACCGTTCTTCATTAAATCGCATTTTAAAAACCAGACATACGCCTATTTGGTATGTAAAAAAAATCCATGTTTTCGAGAAATTATTAAAATGTGGTAAAAATAATTAAAAATGGCGTTAAAAAGCCTTTTAAACTTATAATAACACAAATAAAGGCTGTTTTTGTTAATTTAACCATATTTTAATAATTTTCTCAAAAAAATGATTTTTTTATTAAATACAAAATGGGGGTGTATCTGGATTTAAAATGCGTTTTTATGAAAAACAGTCCAAGATGTTGATTTATAGGAAGTATATCTTTTTGTACAAAAATGATAAGAAAATCTAACGGTCAAACCTGAATGTCAAATTTTTCTCCTTTGTAAAAATGCAGATGCCTATGGAAAAAATCACTGGTATGAGTTAATTTAAATGTTTAAATCTCATTATTTTTGTGAAAACCGATAAAAAGTTATAAATAAAATACATCTTTTTATTCTAACTTTGAAGATCAATAACTCCCTAGGAAGCACGATAGAACTTTTTTTTATATAAAGTAATAACATTATTTCGGCTCACTCTATCACCCCTATTATTTTTGACCTCATCTTTCTGGACACCCTGTATATGATATAATATACAGGGTGCTTCAATAAAAATAAATACTTTCTTCCTACTTTGTATATTATCACTAGTATCACCAATATAAAAAAGTTTAAAAGAGCTTTAAGAAAATACATTAAGTTCATATCGCTTAATTAGTTTCCTGAATATGGCCGGATGGATTTCGATAAATCAAGGATTTAGGTAAATTTTAAAGTTCCGCCATCTTATAATGGGAAAAAGGTATTGACTTTATATTTTAGGGTTATAAAGTACTTGACAGGATCTTTAAAATGATGTGCCACAAGACCCCTGCTTCTAATTACCAAGTTTTTTAAATTTTAATATTATGAAATATAGTATTTATGCATCAATTTCAAATCCCAAAGGTTTGTTTTTATATTGATCAGTTTAAAAAATAAAAGGGAGGATATTAAAGAAATGCACTGTGTAGAAATAAAGCAAAAAAAATGAATTTGAAGGTGGCAACTAGGGCTGGCAAAAACCGGAAAAAAACAAAACCGGTTTTGGTTAAAACCGGTTAACCAAATATTTAAACACCGATATTAAAAACCGGTATTAAAAACCGGCATTAAAAACCGGCATTAAGACCGGTTTTAAAACCGAAAAACCGAAACCGGTTTTTAAAACCGAAAAACGGAAAACGGTTTTCAAAACCGATACACCGAAATCGGGTTTTAAAACCGAAAACTTTATATATGGTTATTTTCATCCAGCATATTTGAAAATGTTTAATAATGTTAAAAATACTTTTTAATAAAAATAAATATTTTTTGTACTATATTAAAAAATGGGTTCTTAAAATTTATTTTGTTACATATCTTTTAAAATTGAAATCAAATTTAAAAAAGTTTTATATGAAAGTTGCTTATTTTTGTATGTAGATTAAGATTAAGATTCTAAATACAAAATTTGAAAAAACAAAGTTTATATGAATATGACCTTAAAATTTTAGTCAAGGTCACAAACTAATAATACAATTAAATTTGCCCCTTTATTTCAAACAATTCTTACTAGAAACATTTTCTTCTAAAATGCGCCGTTTTCTGGTTATTTGCCTGTCTAAGGTTAAATGTATAATCTGTCAACCAATATCCGATTTTACAAAATGAACGGTTTTTCTTTTTTTAGATATAAACCGCAATCAACCAAAAACCTATTAATTGATTTCGAAGAACCGCTTTTCGATTTTGGTCCGATTATCCAAAAACCGGTATTCGAAGACCGATTATCCGAAAAACCGGTATTTGAAAACCGTTTTTAAAACCGGTAAACCGATATTCAAAAACCGGTATATCAAAACAACTTAACCGGATATTACCATATATAAAACCGGTTTTCAAATACCGGTTAACCGGTTTTGGCCAAAACCGCGGTTAACCGAAAACCGGTTTCGGTTGCCAGCCCTAGTGGCAACCACTATTTTAATCATGTCCTCATAATATTTTAGGCAATATAAAATTTTAAAAAATATTTTTTATCAACTTCTGGAACAGTTTAAGAGAAAAAGATACAATAGGCGCGTGCGTTTATGCTGTTTAGAAAAACAACTGCCGTTATTTGAAGTTTTAAAGAAAACAAAATCTTAAAATACTAGCTAATCATTCCACTGTATGAACCATTAGCCAGCAAACTTATTCAATTGGTTCGTATAAGAGCTTCCGCCCATTTTTTTACATTTAACTTATCCAACCTTTATTGATTCAGGCATTAGAGATTAAAAGAAGCGATAGAAAACAATTAATATTTAAAACTAATTTGTCTATAACATTTGTAATCAATGAAAACGTGAAACCGATCCCGTGAGTCGATTCCAACCGGACGTGATAGTGCGTGTTTTTCAAATTAATTACCCGCAATCATTCGATTTAATCAACAAATCACCTGTCGCTCTAAATTAAACACTATCAAAAACAAAATCATTTGTCTGTTTAATATTAGATTGGAAACGCCTACTCTACAAAAAATGTATTTATCGGCTTAGACAAATTTCTTTTACCTAAGGTATAGGACATTAAAAGAAAAAATGTCGATGGGGAAATAGGCTCTTGGCAAGAATTTTACAGTGGTAAAAAACTATTCTAATTAGTACTTAAATACGCCACCAACTCAGGAAAATCAAAAATTTTAACAAAATTGTTTATAGTTTCTTTGTAAATAATTATTAAAATTGATTACAACAATTTGCGAGTTTAAACAACTTTACAATATTGCCAGTGTTTATGTGAAAAGCGTCACGTTAAATAAACATGTTAACAAAGGAAAAAGCAATAGAAAAGGGATGTCGTAGCTTGTATTTTTTGTGACGTAGGCACACCCCTACTACGTCATCGGACTATGCGGCGTTTTAAATAATTTCGCAGGCATTTCCATAAAAAATGCGAATGTTGGCATTATTACAATCAATCTTGCAATTTCCGGGAAAAATAAAAAAGGAATTAAACCCAATCTATCTACACCGAAAATTTTCTACCTTAAGTGTACATGGCCAAGAGCCTATTTTCCAATATCTATTTATGATATTCGAGTTTAAATTGAAGGGCCTATTGTAATAACGTAATAAGCCACACAGTTGTATTTCTAATTTATTTAATTTTATTAATATGATAAGCTCCGATAAAAAAAAATTTAAAGTAGTGTCCTTTTGACCTAATTCACTAATAAACAATTATTTAAGTTTATTTTTCATAATAATTAAATACACATTTTTTCAACTTAGAAATTTTGTAAACCTGTATATCGTTTTGGTGTCGTATCGTATTATTACAATAAGCCTATCAATTGCAGTTTTACGTTTTACAGTGTTGTTTATATACCTATATAACTAATGGAAAACTCTTTTATTTGTAAGTTGTCGGAAACTTTTATTTTACATTAATTTAATGCATGTTCTTAAACTAAATTCGCAGTAGTTGGTTTAATTTTAGGTCCAAAACTACACAGAGTATATAAAAAATATATATTCGGACAGCCAGGCAGCCATCAGGGCACTCAGTTCATGCAAAATCAGCTCCAAGCTGGTGCGGGACTGCGTAATTGCCCTGGAAGAGGTGGGTGCGTCCAACAAGCTAACCATTGCCTGGGTACCAGGACACGAAGGCCACGAAGGCAATGAAGAAGCTGATAAATTGGCAAAGGAGGGGGCTGGTAGGACAATGGTAGGTCCTGAGCCCTACTGTGGTATTCCATCATGCCAGGTAAGGTCATCCATTAGATCATGGATTATGAGGGAATCACAAGACTGGTGGAGGAGAACACCAGGACAGCGTCAGGCGAAAGTGTTCATCAAGGCTTACTCGCCAGAATTTACAAAAGACCTTCTGAATTATAACCGGAAGGCAGTAAGAATAATAGTGGGTCAACTGACAGGTCATTGCAGACTGAATAAACACCTGGAAACTATGGGCCTGGCAGAAGAAAACCTATGTAGGTTCTGCCAGGAGGAGGAAGAAACCGCAGAACACGTATGGTGCTACTGCGAAGCCCTTTGTCGTCTGCGGTTTGCAAGGCTGGGTGAAGAAAAACCTAAAGCGGCAAGATATACCAAGGGGCCAGTTTCAAGCTTGTGGAGTCTGATTAAACAGACCGGCTTGGATAGCGTGCTCTAACCTATGGACGGAGGACACACAATAAACCTGAGCAGGTTGCAGTGTTAGAGGATATGCAATCCACCTCCTAATCTAATCTAATCTAATCTAATATAAAAAGAATATAAAATGTTTATAGATAAATTACCCTGGGATAAAAAAATTTAAAACAATTTTTTTTCCTTCTATATACTACGTTTTTTTAATTTTGAATTGCCCCCATATAGAAGGGGAAAGGGGCTAATAAAATCAATTTTTTTTGCAAATTCTAAAAATAAAAAGCATTTTTAAAGAGTTTACTTTAAAGTCAATAGCATCTAGTATACAGGCTGTTACTATTGAAAATATGAAAAACACTTGGAGAAAAAGTGTTTTTCTTTAAATCTTAAATATCCAATTTTGCTTTCATTTGGCAATGGCATTTTTGACATTAAGGGGGCAGTGCCGGATTAAAACTTCCTAATGCCCTAAGCAGTCGACTCCTGTAGTGCTTCCTAGCCATTTGATTTTTAGACGACCAAAGAAGAAAAAAATCGTATTTTTAGTGCATTTAAATAAAAGCTGGTTTTAAAAATAGTGTTTTATTTTAATTTATTTGCTACTTTTTAGTTATCGCTAAATAGGCTTAGCAGTCTGTTTATCTTATTCAACGCATCATTGGTGCAAGTTATTTTGCCAGTTAATTTTAAATACTTAAGCCGCAATACAATTGGACATTTACATCGAGGACTCCTTTTACTTGATACTTACACGCAGGGCCGCCGAGAACCGTGCCGGACCCCGGTCACAAGAAATGTGACCCAAAAAACAGTTGAAGACCACAAAAAAGTCCTTTCTTCCTAGAAACTAATATTGTTTATATTACTTAAAAATTACCCGTAAAAAATGGTAAAGAGCAAAAAAGGTCTGCACTTCTTTGTTCCATTTACGTTTTTCATCCGGCGCGGGCCCCCTCATTCAGTCCGGCCTCCCCAATCAGTCCGGACCCCGGTTATTTCTTTCGTCTTCAACGCCCTCTCGGCGGCCCTGCTTATACGGTAGGAAAGCATAGAAAACCGCGATATTGGATTGATGTCACTTTATTTTTGAGGTACTCTCAGCAAGCCCTTTCATTTTAATATCCATATTTTAAAAATGCATTAAAAATAACTAGTACGCGATCTTAGGCGTTTCACCATGTTGGATTTAGGATAACGTCACTTTATTTTTTAAGGTTCTTTGAACAATCCTTTTTATCTAATACCCATATTGCAGATGTGCATTCAAAAAGTCCGCCATCTTGCGTGTTCCGCCATGTTAAATTTAAAAAAATGTTACTTTTTTCGAGTTACTCTCAGCAAGCTCTTTTATTTGATACCCATATTGTAGGAGTGCAAAAATAACTAGTCCGCCATTTTGGATGTTCCGCCATGTTGAAATTAAAAATGATATCACTTTATTTTTCATGTGTTTGATAATTGACATGTTTGCATGGCCTACTTTAGCAAAAATGAAACAACTGGTATGTAAAAACTAAGCTTTATATATTTTCAACAAAACTAAAAATAATTTTAAAAATCTGAGTAGTCCAATGGATTCCACTTAAAAAAGTGCCTTAAGAATGTTTACACCGTTTTAAGAAGTTTTTACAAATGACGGACTTACGAATTTTTTTCAAAATGGCCAAAAAATGAAAAACGCCCTATATCTCGGATACCGATAGAGATTTCGGAATGCGGTTTTCACCATTCATCTAATTTCGAAAATCGAGCTCAAGACACCTATGTAAATTTTTTTCTATCTGGTCAGGAAATACGAGTTTCCTGTTAAAACAGTCAAAATCGCACCACCCTGTACATATATACATTGAGAGTTAAATAAAAACTTTTAATTTAAAACATATTTAAAATATAAAAATTTTACATATTTTAAATAAAGGCCCAATTCAGTTGTTGTTGGACCACACGTATAAGAGAAATATTTCCCCATAGGTCAGAGGGTGATATTTAAAGTTTTAATTTATTATTTTACCCTAAATACCTATTCTAAAGTTATACCCATTACACAACCCTTTTATTATTGTATTTCAAATGATTTACCTACCACAAAAGGCTACATAAATTACACCTTAAAAGGACACTCATATCTACAAAGTAGGCGCTTTAATGTAGATAAAATATAGCCAACACCTTACCAAGACAGTGTGTAATTAGCAGCACTATGCACTTAAAAATGAACGTCTTAATTATTAGGAAGAATCGAAGAATGATAGTTTTAAAATAACAGAGCCGGATTTATTTTAAATTACATTGGTCAACATGATTTTTGTTACACGTAACCTATTATTGGTAGGTGAGCCCAAGAGGAATTTCGGGATTTACTACAGCGAGACATTATACCAGAGGATACCTTGTATCTGGTTAAGTACATCCACCAAATATGAGCCTCGTATACAGGGCCGATCGTATAAATCAAAAATATATCTATCCGAAATTTTCGAGGGCGTCAGATCAAGATAGGGTAAGTTAATTACATGCAACTGAACCGACAAACTTAAACAAACGATTCTACAACAAAACATAAGAAAAAAACTTCATATAAACATATGTCTTAAACGTCTTAGTTTTTGAACTACGGGGTGTTAAAAATCATCATATGTTTATACGAAGTTTTTCTTATTTTCTGTTGTAGAATCGCCCCGTAAAGTTTGTAGATTGAGTTACTGGACACCCTGTATGTATGTAGGTAATTTAATTGAAATTGTTGAAAACTTTGATGTCGATTAGTGGCTAAACGGTGGGGTTTATCGACTTTAATAAAGAGTACTTTATTTTTTAAGTTTTTGATTGTCTATAAAGGGCGCCCCCAGCTTTGCGATATCTGTCAAAATAAAAAAATTATGATCTAAATAAATTGTACGTTTTAGGAAAGTGCCCTCTGGCGGTATTTAAAAAAGTACTTTTATCTTAAAATTTTATAATCTGCAAAGCTTGATTTGTGTGCCAAATGTCAACTGAATTGGTTAAAAAATATATAAATATAATGGCGAAAAAAACAAAATAAAAATTGAACTTTGACGGCTTGTAACTCGAAAATTAATGACATTTTGAAAAAATTTACATGAAGCTCTACCCGAGGCTCTACCCTTATTTTGTCAAGTAGAATCACCCCCTTAAGTTTCGTGATCGATTTTTGAATCACCCTGTATAACACTTGGTTACCTTTGCACAAATGTCAAATTATTTTAAGAGTTTGCAAAACTAAAAGGTAAAAATTTTAATAATTTTAATTTATATATTAGTTAATTTTTTATTTTTATTTTTTAGCTTAATTTTAACTTGACAACAGTGGCAAACTTGCCACCGAAACGTCGTTTTTTTAATTAGAATTTTTTGGGTTTTTTGGTGGGTTTTTCTTTACTTTGTTTTAGACGACCGGCCAGTTCATAGGGGTCAATAGGGCTGAACAGGGTCAGCTCGTATACCCCGGGACCAGGACCGAAGCGGTCCCATTTTTACCAGATAGATTTTGGCGTGTACCCAATATATTGCCACAGGGCCGTATTAACTGTATGAGGCGCCCTAGGCTAGAATTCCCAGAGCGCCTATTTTCCACTAAAAATGTTTGAAGAGCAAAAAAGGGCCTTACCTCCATACCGCCTATTTTCAGTGTTAATAACTAAAAAAAGGTCATCCTCTCCTTTTCGCGTCTTATATATTTATTTCCGGACAGAAAAATTTGTTGTAATCCCCACCCGACCTGATCTTTTTAGAAACTTCCCTTTCTAGCGTCTATTACTCCATTGTCTGGCGGCATTTTTTTTCATGGCGCCCTAGGCTGTAGCCTAGTCAGCCTAATGGATAATACGGCACTGTATTGCCACTTTTTTTGTTTTATAAAATGATGCCACTTAATTTAAAATCCGACGTTTCATCTTTGAGCCACCATTATCAACTTGTTTTTTTAAATGGGCGGAATATTTAATTTTAAAGTTAATACATTTGTATTTTAATTCTAAATACAACAATATATCACACATTACATTTATGGGACGTTTCTAAAAAAACACCATCTACTATTTTTTTCAATAAATATTACGTTTCTATTTCAAAGGATTTTGGAAATTTCCATTTGAAGGTAAGTATGCATTCATGTATTTCTATTACTTCTTATTTTTATTTCTTTAAATAATTTATATATTTACTTATACGTAATAATAAAAAGCATTAAATTTAATCAAACGCCTTTATCAACTTTATCGTAGCCTGTCATAAAAAGTTGGATGGCTACTTACCTGCAAACAGAAATTTCCCCGAACGTTGGGGGTAAAATCGTTATTGGTAATGGCGAAATGGACTTAAATAAAAGTTGATGATGGCGGCTCAAAGACAAATAAGTCTGATTTCAAATTTAGTGACATCGTTTTATAGAACAGAAAAAAGTAACAATGTTAGTGTGTCGTTAGTTTTAAAATATCTCTTTAAATAAACCGAGAAAACGATATTAACTCTTTCGCAAAACTTCAGTTTTGCCGGATAATTCCGAAACGGCTGCAAACTTTTAAATTTTTAAAATTGAATACTGTTAAGCATAAAAATGCACAACTTTACTCCCAATTTAACCAACCCTGTGTCTCTTACCGTTTCCGACATCCTAATGGTGTTCCTCGAATTTGTAACAGTCTGTATTGTAAGTAATGTTTTATTTTTTTGTAATATAAAAGTATTTGGATTAAAATAAAGACAAAAATAAACAAAAAATGTATTAGTCCGGTTCTGTAATTCTGTACACCTTGGCTTTACTTTTTATGGCATAATATAATTAAAAGAATATGACTGAGGTTCGGAGAAGTGTAAATAATGACTTGTTCAAAAGTTAAATGGTAGTATTATAGATATTAGAAAGAAAAGGTTAATTGTGTAATTTATCTAACAGAAAAAGAAAAATTTACACCAATCCCATTTTTCCAAATATCATCTAATTTATAATCCTATTATTGTTAAGTGCCTATAATAAGTATTAATAAAATTTTATACTGTATAAGCAATAGTTAAAGGTATATCGGTTGGTAAAGCAAAAACAAAGGAAGTCCGATGATCTACTAATAAAAAACCCTTAAAGATAAAAATATGTCTTGCAATAAAATAATTACCCACAATTTACGGAAGTCAAAGGAAGAGTGTCGTATTATTACATTCACAATCCACCATTCCACACACCATCAAGAACTCCAAACAATCCAATAACAAATCCTGGTTTTCCAAATCTTGTGATAAAGCTAGAATTTTAAAAGTTCAGGCTCACAAGAAGTTTCTACAGGATCCTAGTCCAGAAAACCGACAGGCCAGCATTGAAGCAAGAAACTACTACAATCAAACAATTTCTGAAGCCAAAGACTCCTTTGACAATTGTATTAAAAACAAAGTTCTTTCTTGCTCAAATGGCAGCAAATACTTTTTGTCCTTTGCGAAAAACATAAGTAGGAATTTTTGTACCAATTCTTTTCCACCACTAACTTTGGAAGATGAAATTATTTCTACCGCTAAAGGAAAGGCAGAACTATTTGCCAAACAATTTGCTGCCAATTCCACCCTTGACCCTCCCGTAAATCATCCAATTCCAACGGTTACGCCAGTTCCTCATAAAATGCCCGATATTATTTTTAAAGTAAAACACATTAAGCGTATCCTTTTTTCCCTTAACACCAAGAAATCGTCTGGGTTGGATGGCATACCAGCAATCGTTTTAAAAAAATGTGCTTCAGAACTTGCACCAATCCTAACTCGGCTCTTTCAAATTTCTTACGACACAGGTATCTTTTGGGAGAGCTGGAAAGCTGCACGTGTTCAACCTATTCCCAAGAAAGGATCTAAATCCCTTCCATCTAACTATAGACCAATTTCAATTCTCTTAGTTCTTTGTAAAGTAATGGAAAAATTAATTAATTCACAAATTCTTAAGTACTTAGAAAAACACAAAATTTTGCATGACAGGCAGTATGGATTTCGCCACAAAAGATCTACAGCAGATCTTCTTTCCTTCGTATCACACTGTTGGAATAAGTCTCTTGAGTTTCTAGGTGAGTCCCAGATCGTTGCTCTTGATATATTTAAAGCTTTTGACCAGGTCTGACTTGGCTCTCTAGTTATCTATCTGATCGACGTATATTAGTTATTGTGGACGGCCATTCCTCAAGCTTTCACCAAGTAAATGCTGGAGTGTCTCAGGTTTTCTAAACCCATTACTAAACCTGACTTGGAAAACAAACGCAGAGCGATGCAGATATCTCTTTCGCAGGATCTTTATTTAATATTGGATTGGGGCGCCAAAAATCTCGTCCATTTTAATGCATCCAAAACACAATCATGTTCCTTGTCGCGAAAAGAGTCATCAAATACTCATCCTCTACTTATGAGCGGCCAAGTTTTACAGAGCAAAGACACCTTTAATCTTGTGGGCGTCACATTTGAAAGTAACCTCAACTGGCATAAACACATTGTATCTATAGTCACGGCAGCTTCAAAAAGCTTGGATTTCTCTTTGGGCCAAAAAGTATTTTTGCGCTTCTAATTTATACACTTTATATGTGTCCCTGTGTCAACAAACTCCCTCTACCTCGCTGCAGATCACCCACGGTACGTTAGCATTTAGCCTTTTAGCCTTCGTGGTTCGTCCAAAGTTAAAAAAGAATAAGACCCTGCCCTCCCAACTACCTTTTAGTCGTTTGTAAGGAGTTATTTTTATTAATAATTATGCCGACGAAGCCTATTTCCCCTAAAAATTCTATACATGCCAGTATCTTTTCGGCGTTAGACCGTCTCTTTTCCACAACACATTGCCGATGAACGACTTCATTTGAGCTGATTCTTTTTTATACCTAAAATGTGTCCAAAAAGGACTTAACTCATACCTGTAAAAATGTTTTAATTATTTCAAAAAAATGGTATTCCTTCGATAAAAAAATCTGCTTCGTCGTGAAGCTGTAAATAAAACTTCTGCTGTAGGACATGCAGAGTGATTTAAAATAGCAAAAATATTACTTTGAGAAATTTAGAAAAAACATATTATTAAGACTACTTTAATTAAAAAGCGTAGAAAAGTAATCAAGAGTGTATAATTTTTTTTTACCATTGGTTATGGTTTAGAAAATTAATGTTGATGGTACCAAAAATAATAATAATAAAAATATTTATTTAATTATGTAACATACATATATATATATATATATATATATATATATATATATATATATATATATATATATATATAACAAAATCAGATTAATTATCTTGGGGGTATCGGTCCTAGAGGGCTAGTTGAATAAAACTACTTTTGTGCTACCCAAGCTTTCTTTTTCCAAAATTTTTTTATTTTCTTCATCAGGGCTGGCAACAACGGAATTAAAATAAGTTTAACGAGCTTTTCAGATAACTTAAAATTGTAATTAAAAAAAAATAATTAAAGAAAGAAATTATTACTTACTGCTACATGTAATTAAGTGACAGGTACAGTCTGTCTCACCAATATCCATAGCTGCCTAGGTTCAATTTCCTAGGTCGGTCCACTGGCAATGGACTGAATTGGAAGCATGTGTTAACAAGGATTTTTGCATTAATTTTTCCTACAATAAACAGTCATAAGAGTTTTCCATTTTATATTATTAAAAGGAAGAGGATTTTTGGTTTGGAGTGGTTTTTCTTCCCTTTTTCTTGATTTTTCACCTTTAGCGCCTTCAGCCAGGCTTTTTTCTTAGCTTTGCTCAACATTACATGTGGTTGGTTGCTCTAATTTTAATTACTAAAAATTGATTATCCACCTAAAAGTTAGTTAACCCTAACTTAACTAAGACTAGAATTAAGATAACCTTAGCAATAGTTCAACAAATAATCCTGTAAAAAAGATCCTTAAAAACGCATTCACGCCATCTTATAGGTATCAAATACCATCCAAAGAACATACACATTCTGCATAAATTAAAAATTTTTAAAAATTAATCAGTATGGTTAATAATTGGTATTGATTTTGTGAAAATGCCAACTGTTCTTTGTAAGAAATATCTTCAATTTAATTACATGTAGCAGTAAGTAATAATTTCTTTCTTTAATTAATTTTTTTTTAATTACAATTTTAAGTTATCTTAAAAGCTCGTTAAACTTATTTAATTCCATTATTGTAGCCCTGATGAAGAAAATAAAAATTTTCGAAAGCTTGGAGTAGCACAAAAGTAGTTTTATTCAACTAGCCCTCTAGGACCGATACCCCAAGATAATTAATCTGATTTTGTTGTTTAACTAGTCGGTCAAGACTACCCTTTCCTCCCTTTATATATATATATATATATATATATATATATATATATATATATATATATATATATATATATATATATAAATATATATATATATATATATATATATATATATATATATATATATATATATATATAGTTTAGAATAAAAGCGTTAAAAAGGATCACTCCTATAACATACTGAAAGACCTAAAATTTGGAAAATGTTATTTTGGGAAATGAAAATATCGGATATAAATATTTTTTTTTTTAACTACTCATGTCAATAACTCCACCCCTATATAAAAGTAATAAAACTTTTAACTCTTATCATTACTTATTGTGTTAGTATACACTTTTACCTTTACTTAATATTCTATGCATAAAAAGTAAAATCAATAATTTATTAAAAAACATTTACAGTTTACACTTTATTTTTCTAAGTAATGATAAGCAATAAGAAAAAAATTATAGGAATTCTTTAATTACTTTTTTATGCTTAATTGACATTTTCAAAAAATATATTTTAAAATTTTTAAAATAATATTTTTTGCAATTTTCAAGCACTCTGTATATTATAGGGGAATTTTTATTAAAGCTTTAGTATTTCAGACGAAGTAAACCATTTTAAGAGAAATTACTTTTTTGAAGCATTAAAAATACAAAAATTTACAGGTATAGTTAAGTTCATTCACAGAGCCGTACGCAGGGGGGAAATTGCCCTCCCCAGGAAAAGTATGTTTTTTTCTGGGGGAAGTGGGTATGTAAATGAGCATTATTGCCCTTGTTTGGCCCATCCCTCCTCAGGAGAGAAAAGTATGTTCAAAGAACCTTTTTCTTTTTGCTCTTTAATTTTGTTAGTTTCATGTTTTTGTTTCTGTTATTGCACTGGTCGATATACCTTAAAGTAGTTAATGCGATATGTACGTTGCCTTCTAGATAGCAATAGTAAATTTCGGAGGTAAGAAACATACTAGAAATATGTAGATTGCCTGATCGAAAAAAATTGTTTACTTATAGTCTGTTTTAAGTTTTATGCTATGTCGGTATGATCTACTAATAAAATAAACCCTTAAAGATAAGAATATCCCTTGCAATAAAATGATTAAACACAATTAACAGAAGTCAAAGAAACAGTGTCGCATTAATACTTTCACAATAGGGAGATATGGTTAGTTGTTTTTCTTTATTATTTTGTATTGTAGGGTTTTATTTTACACAATTAAAGAAATACATTTGAAAAAATTTAAGTATTATTAGTTGTAAAAGTTCGGTTTACACGAACAGTTCCGAAGTTGAAATAAGACCAAAATAAGGTACGACCTAAAACCAACATAAATCGAGCCAGGCACTATCCTTATTAAGCGAGTCCTTATCCCACTATGCATCTGCGCAAACTCAGATGTCAAAATAAGGCCGGTATTATTAGTGCCTGGCCTTATTTTACTGTGCAATATTTCTCTAATAGCGAATAGAATTGCCATGCACACAATATTTTTCTTTGTTTATTTTTTAAAGTTTTATTATTTATTTCGACAATTTCTACAAATATTTGGGTAATTAAGCCACAGAGTAAAGTTAAACTACTAATCTTTGATAAAGCCTTGCATTTTTATTTTGGGATACATGTCGCAAGTGAAAAAGAAACAAAAAGGTTAAGATTCTCGGCCGACAATGACCTGGCTTTACTAAGAGAATGTCTTTGTCAAAATTCATCTGGAAAAGTGGAAAAATGTGTTTGAAATAACGGGAAAAACTTTAGTATTCGCACTTTAAAGCATCATTTGTTTTTGATTTTGTAAATTCGCAGACAGGTGTAATTAACCGTTCGTAATACGTCTTCCATATCTCTAAAAACAAACATTAAATACCGTATGCGGTATTTAAATAGCGCCTTACGTAAATAACGAACGTAGGCGGTAACCAAAGTACCCATATCTCTCTAATAAGACCCTGCTCTACCGAATACGTTTTATTGGTCTTTTTAAGCGGTTATTTTTATTAGTAGATTATGCCAACATAGAGCCTATTTCTCTAAAACTTATATACAATCATGTATGTATTGTTGACATTTCTGACTATTCAAAAGTTTAAAAGTGCCACTTTGTTGACTTTTACTTTCGGCCCACGAGAAGAAAGTTAACTATCCTTCCGTGGTCCGAAAGTAAAATATAGTAAAAGGAACCGTAGAAACCCTTGGAAAAATTTAAAAATTTGTCAACTGTCTTTTCTGATATTTTACCATCTTTGTGAAAACTTCACCTTTGATAAATGAATGGTGGCGTAATTATTTATTAACTGTTGGAATAAGTCTCTTGAGTTTCTAGGTGAGTCCCAGATCGTTGCTCTTGATATATCCAAAGCTTTTGAGTAGGTCTGGCATGCCGCACTTCTTAATAAACTTCCCTCCTATGGTCTTTCAACTAAACTCTGTGCTTGGCTTGGCTCTCTAGTTATTTGTCTGATCGACGTGTGTCAGTTATTGTGGATGGCCATTCTTCAAGCTTTCACCAAGTAAATGCTGGAGTCCCTCAGGGCTCAGTTCTGGCCCCAACATTGTTTCTTCTTCACATCAACGACCTTCTCTCGTCCACAACTAATTCCATTCATAGTTTCGCCGACGATAGTACTCTTCACTCCAGTTTTCAGGTTCCTAAACCCATCACTAAACCTGACTTGGAAAACAAACGCAGAGCGATGCAGAAATCTCTTTTGCAGGATCTTAATTTAATATTGGATTGGGGCGCCAAAAATCTCGTCCATTTTAATGCATCCAAAACACAATCGTGTTCCTTGTCGCGAAAAGAGTCATCAAATACTCATCCTCTACTTATGAGCGGCCAAACGTCCCCCACAACCCTAAGCATTCTTGATTCTATTCAAAGAAGAGCTATTGGTCTCATTATTGATCCTTCACTTACAGAAAGGCTTCCTTCTCTTGCCCATTGTCGGGCTGTGGGGATTTATCGCTTTTTTATAGGTACTTCCATGGCTTCTGCTCTGAAGAAGTGTCCAGTATAGTTCCTCCACTCACGGTTCCCAACAGAGAAACTCGTGGTTCCGCGCGTATGCATCCCTATACGGTCCAACTGGACAGGCCCCGAACTTCTCACTTTGTTCGTTCTTTTATCCCTAGAGTTTCTAGATTGTGGAACCTGCTGCCCGCGGAGGTCTTTCCTTCCCCCAAATCTTCAAGTATTTAAGTCCCGTGTCAACAAACTCCCCCTTACCTCGCTTAAGACACTCACAGTACGTTGGTATTTAAGCTTTTAGCCTTCGTGGTTTGTCCAAACATAAAAAAGTGATAAACTTTTTTAAATGAAACACCCTGTATATTATGTCACTAATTAAAAGGTCCTCTTAAACGCTTTACAAAAAAAACGTTCTTTTAAAATGTGCAAAAAGCAAAATGGCCTCTGTAAGAAAAACGAAATTTTATGATGGTATCTTAAAACCGAAACGTCGAAATTAAAATCTGAATACAGAAATTCATTGCTCTTAACAAAGTTGTCCTAATAATATTTTTACAGATTTCAAATTTTATCTGAAAAAAAAAAACTACAGCACTTTTTCCAAAATGCACATTTTTAGTTTTTCCAAAATAACTCAAAAACCAAAGAAAATACGACATTAGTATAACCATTGAATGGCCCACAACTTTTCCCATTTAACCATCTTTCTATCTCTTAAAGTTTTCAATATCCCAATACATTTCCTACCAATTTTAGACACACTGTATATATCTTTAATTATTATATTCTTTTCCTGACCGTATATTTATTAATTTAGTTTTTGTTTTTGGGTTTTCGGTCAATTAAATGAGAAACTATTTGATGTTTGTTGACGTTTCGGTTTATTATTAAACCATCTTCAGAATCTATAATTTAAAAAACAACGATCTTAATTTTAATACAAAGCAAAAGAAAAATATTATACAAAGGGCGCTGCTATTATTAATATAAAATAATTTAAAATTAACATACCTTTTTTTTTATATTATTTTTTAAACTTAATCACTAATATTTACAAATTAAAACTACAATGTTACATTTTGAAAGCTTGGAGAGAACTAAAATTTTTTTCCAGTAATCTTGGTTTTATTTAACGTTTATTATAAGGTCCCTTTCGGTTTTTCCTAATTTTGATAGTAAAAATTTGCATTTTATTATCCTGTAATAAGGTTATTATATACAATACTAAGATTATTTGTGTCGGTCCTATGGTTTACTGTATTTTTGGTTTTTTAATGTGAATCATCTCTTTTATATTTCTTTTTCTAAAATTTGTTTCGTAGTCTAAAATTTGTACGTTTTTAAAGTCAAAATAATGTAAGTTTTCTATTGCGTGATTAGCTAGTGCTGTTGAATTTTCTTTAATGTCTCTAATACTTGATTGATGTTCTTTTATTCTATTTTTTAAATACTGTTTTGTTTGGCCAATGTATGATTTTGGACAGTTTAGACAGTCTATTTTATAAATGAGGTTTGTTTGTTCTAATTGTGGAATTTCGGGTTTAAGTTTAGTAAAAAGTGTTTTTGAGTTATTTAGTGGTTTTTCAGCAACATGAATTTTAAATGGTTTTAAAACTTTTTTAATTTTATGATTTATTTCAGGGTTATAGGGTAATGAAATGTATTTTTGTCTTTATCACTGTTTTTGTGTTGGTGTTTATTAGAGTTATATATATTATTTATTCTCGATCTTATGATGGGTTCTGTGAAATTTTTTGGATATTGGTTATTTTTAAGACTTCTCTTATTTTTTAAGATTTTGTGGTCTGTGTTTTATTGCTCTGTCAACTAATGAGTTGACAACACTTTTTGTATGCTTTTGGGGTGTTTGAGTTAAAATTAAGGTATCTACCAGACCATACTGGTTTTGTATACCAGTTTGTTTTATTATGCAATCATTATCATAGCTTATTGTTACATCGAGGAAATTAATTTTACGATTACTTTCATTTTCGTGTGTTAATTATATCTATAATATCTATATATATATATATATATATATATATATATATATATATATATATATATATATATATATATATATATATATATATATATATATCTTTAATAGTTTTTAAAATATGACTACTTAAATCTAAAATATAAAGTAGATATTATAATTTCCATTTTACTAGCTACGGCACAAAGGTGAGACTGCGTAGATGTAATGGAAATTATACTCAGATTTAAATAGCCATATCTTCAAAACTATTAAAGATAGATATATTAAATGTGGTATTTTTGTAAAGCTTTCTTAAAGACCTTTTTAATGGTGACATAATATACAGGGTATTCTATTTAAAAAAGTTTAGCTTTTAATTTTTCTTTAGGTTTTTATGTTCAATGGTTTATTTTGTTTTGCGCAAAAAATAAATTGATAAAAAAGTATAAAACTTTTATACAAGTCGTTTTCTATTTTTTCTATCCTTGTTGATTATCGTTAAAAGTGGGTGGCAAAATATAAATGAAAACTCTGTACAATCCCATATAACATTTTTTGCCGGCGTTGTACATTTAATTTACTGGCATTGCCAACACTCTTTAATGGCAAGGCATTGGCAAAAGGTATCAAAAAGACGCGAAAGTGGGCAGTTGGCCGTTATTAGGCCACGTGTTGCAGATAAAGTGATGGGATCCGTCATTATTAAGTTATTGGCAAAAAATGAGTTTAAGATGATGGCATCCATCATTAATAAGTTATTGGCAAAAAGATAACAAAGACACGAAAGTGGGCAAATGCAGATACTCCCAAGTAGCAAGCTGAAGTTTTATTGACGAAAATTGTCGCATATACTTTTTTTTAAAAGCTAAAATGATGCGATATTTTATTGGAAAATTAAAATAGGAAAAAACTCCTTACTGCATGCAATTTCCTTGCAATGCAAAGTACTATCTCTTGGAACACTGTCCAACTTGGAGATGCAGATATTTACACTAGCCGAAGATATTTCTTTCAAAGCTAAGTGAGATCACCTACCGCAGACCGCTCTCGTATTATTTTTGTCTAATGGGTACGGTTTAGACGATAAAAAGCGAAGATATTGCAGAAACGTAGTAGTTTATTGTCCATTACGCCATCTATCGGTATGTCAAAAAACTATTAAATATATATAATATTTTTATTAACACGTCTTTAAAACTTTTAATAAAGTTTTAAACAAAATGTTTACAGCTGCTAACCGTCTACTTGAATATCTTGCCTTCTCGACTAGCCATCACCAATTAATCATACAACACACACTTATTAGGTAATGAATACATTTAATTATGTCTATTAAAAACTCTTTTCTTTAAAAAAGAAACTAAAAACTAGAAAACCACGTAGAAAACAAATGCACAAAGCTGTCACCTTCGGTCGAAATTAACGTAGCTAATTTTACCATCATTTTATTTTTATTCGCTCCAAAATACATAATAAACATTTTCTTTGACCCAATTTTTATTTGCATGATTTTTAACAATAAAATGTTATGAAAAGGCCATTTCCTTTAAATTATGTAAAAAAACATAAAATAATGTTGTTTAGCTGCCATTATAAATAAAACAGATCAAAAAATTGCTTTAATGTTAGTTAAATACCAATGTTAATAATATGGTTTAAAAAGTATGAAGTATGCGTTGAAGGTTTGCCTTCAAAAATCCAATATTTATTTGCCTGCAACAAAAACGCGTGCTTTATTTAATCAGGATTGGTATGCCGCCATTTTTGTATGCTTGCCGGCAATTCGCCTGCATGTAAAATTTATTGGCAATTAAGTGTTTATTTAGGGTTGACTTTTTAATGCGTTTGATGTTGGCATAATATTGCCACCAATTGCCAATGCTTTACCATCAATGCCAATATAAAAAATGTACATTGCCGGCAAATAGTGTTTGCTGGGATATTTATTTCTTAAGTTTTATCGTGATTTTTAATCAACCTGTACCTACATACATGTCTAATGGACCGATAGGAGCTTAAAATTATGACAACAAAAAATCTAACGTTAACCAACGGTATACTTAAAGTCAATTTTACAGAATGATAAGGTGTTATTTAAAAATTAGATATTTTTGTTCAATACCGTTTTACCCATATATTTTCTTTTTAAAGTTTACCGCAATGTAACTAACTACCTGTATCAAAAAGCACTTCCCAAAGCTAATTAGTTCACCTTACACAACTATTATTATATCATAGTAAAATAAGCGAAAGCTTATACACGAATTTAGTTTTTTTTAATGCGTATAAATCCAATTCATCATTTTCCATGACATTTTGATATTTTAGACGTTATAAAATTTCGTCGGTGAAGCCTTATTAAAATTTTTAAGACGGCAAAAAATGATCATTATTTGGTTGAAATTAAAAGTCAGGTTGCCACTTAATAAGATGGATTAAATAGGTTTCTATTAGACGTTTTTTAACCTTCTATTTCTATTTCGTAGAACAGGTTAAAGAAAAAAACTTGCGTATCAAGTAAACATTAGCTGCTGTAATCAGGGCCGGATTATCCATTGGGCAGAATAGGCCTAGGGGCTCCTCAAAAATAGGGGCCCCAAGCGAAAGAAAATGGGAAATAGTCGTTAATAAAAGTAGGAAGCTGTTTTTTAAGTGGAGGGAAATTACTTTAGAACTTTTTTGTTGTGTTTGAACATTATTGTTTTCTGAAAAGGAAAAAAAAACCTCTTTTTCTTTGTCTTCATTTTTTTTTAGGGGCCGAAAAGCTGGATTGCCTAGAGGCCTGACAGAGGTTATCTGGGCCTGTGCGTAATGATGCAAGAGTTATTTAAAAAAATAATATATTTTTACTTTTTTATTATTTTAATATACAGGTATGGGCAGAAATGTCCCAAACGGCTTAATTACAGGCAAATGGAAAATGATAGAGGATCCCGGTATTCGTTACCTTAAAAAACAAAAAATGTTCCATTTTACTATGTTTTTGCTACGTGAGTGACGTCAAATGCTATTAGGGGGTAGTGTGGAATTTTTTTATACTTATGTATATACACACATGTATATTACTGCCTATTTTAAGTTCTAAACTATTCTGTTTTATAAAACATATCCATATCCATATATGAGGTTTATACCTAGTCTAACAATTTTTACAAAAATAAGTGTTTTTAAAATTTTTCAGCTATTTGAAAAAATTAACACCCTGTATCTTAAGAAGGAAAATTTTTCGGACTCATGCTTAAATGAACTTTTGATGATATTTTGTGTCATATAATCTGCCGTTAAAATTTTTTAAACAACATTTTGTGATACCCTGTAAACACATAGTAGAGGAGAAGGTCCAAATATTGGCCCCTTTTTGTGTTTTTAATACATGTTCTTATTTTTGACTACTAGTATACATATTTATTAATAAATGATTAGTTATACAGGGTGTTCATTTAAAAACTTACCACTTAAGTTATCTGCGTTAACAGACAGATTTAATAAAATCGCCGAAACACTTCAAGATATTTACTAAGAGGAAACGTTTTTACAATAAATCTAACGGCTACCCTAACCCCAATGGCCACCACACCTAAATTCTTAAATAAGAAAAGGAGTCAAGTAATACATCATCTTACAGCTCCTAACGAGTACTTTATAATACTAATACAATATCTTTACCTACTACAAAATGGCGGTACTTTAAAAATTATCCATATACCTGATTAAGATACATGTATTTCTGAAACTTATAAAGTAAGATATATCTAATGGGGTATTTTCTTTAATCTCCTAAAAAATATTTTTATTGGTAATATAATATACAGCGTACTTCATTAAACAATATACATTTTTATCCTACCTGTATATTATCACTGGTATCACAATTAAAAAAAAATTAAAAGAGCTTTAAGAGAATATCTTATTAGGTACATCTAACTTAATTAGTTTCGAAATACAGCTATCCCAATCTGGTATTTGTGTAATTTTAAAGTACCGCCATTTGTATTAGGTAAAGATATTAACATTATATTCTAGGGCTATAAAGAACTCGACAGGAGCTTCCCCTTTTCATTTAAGAATTCTGGGGTGGTAGCCCTGAGTGTTAGGGGTTAAAGGAGCGTCGCACAATTTTTGTAAATACACGTTCCCCCTCAATGAATATCTTGACGTGTTTAGCAATTTTCTCAAATCTGTATCTTTTGCAGATAACTTAAGTGGTTAGTTTTAAAATAAACACTTTAATTATGCATATTTTAAAATTAGCAAAAATACTTCTCTCGAACATTAAGGTGGCTGCAACTAAAATGATGGAAGCGAAGTTTAGCATTTAATGGAATTTTTTTAAAGCAAACAAGTAAAACATGCTTTTAAAAGGTGTAAATAAAATGTTTAGTGCCAATTTAGCTTTAAATCAAGAATTGTTTGAAAAAGAAGGGGCGATATAGCAAAAATGATGTCAGTTTGCTTATTCAAGCTTCGAAAAAATCTTCGTATACCAAAACTAGTAAATATCGGTGTTGCACCTTTAAAGACAATTAGCGGAAAAGATTGGCTTTCACTGGATTAAAAACTTTTTAAATTAAAATAATTGTTTTTTAAATAAAGGTTTTAAAAATACTTAAAAAAATTGCTTGTAAATGCTGTTAAGCAGTTTATTTGAAAAAAAATAAGCTACCTACAAAACACGACACCCGCCTCTGTATTTAAAGCCCCATTAATAACTTCAAAAGGCAGTGGTTAAAATGTTAACGATATTATTGAAAAGTGCAAACTGGATCGGGCGGGTGTTAATTTAAACGGCTCGCAGTTGGCAACCCTTTATTTTAGGATTATAATTATTTGATTATACGGTTGCACCTTTTTTCGAAAAGTGAACCGCGCACAGACTATAAATAATGGTTTTATTACAATAATTTTAAAGAAAAAATGTCAGAGAAGGTGCGTAAATTTCGGTTTTTATTTGGTTGGCGGCGAACAACTATGTTGCTTATGGGTTTCTGTATTTTTATGGATTTAGGAGTGATGTGTTAATAAGTCAAACGTATAGTGGGATTTTTGTTGTACTTTTTAAACAGGGTGTCGTTAGTCTATTTATACACGAAATAACTTCGCCTCCGTACAAGATATAAAAATAAAAATAAACTAAAACAAAATGTTTATTCGGAAACACTTGAATCGTTCATTTCAGAAACCATATGAGTAAAAAATGTCTAAAGTTGAATTTTTTGCAATGAGGTTACGTCTTGGAGGTGTTTAAATCTAATCTGCAAATATCATTTAAATAATATATGTACCGTTTATGGATGATGGAGGGGAGGATAACTATCTGAATGTTCTAAAAAGTGTCCGTCGAAAGGAGCAACTTAAGGTGGCGCCACAGTAGCCAGAGGAGATTTTAACCAATAAGCATGAATTATTAGAGTAAAATACAAAATGAAAAAGGACAGATAGATACAAAATAAGAAAGGAAAGAGATACCAAAATCCCTCCACTGGCTACCGTGGCGCCATCCCAATTTGCTACATTCCGATGGCCACTTGAACCACCAAGTTTGAAGTTTGTGAGTGTTAGAAAAGTAGAATCATACCGGGTATCCACAAGATTACCAGCAAGTCTGTTAAATTTTTGAAAAGTGTTACACGATTTTGAAAGTTGTGTGATTAAATAATATGCAGATTTCTGATGTATCAAATTTTATGTGGCACACCCGGTTTAACTGGATGTGATCGGAACTTTGCTATTTTAAATGAAACATTTTATAATAATATAGTATTTTACAAATCAATTCCACAGGCAATTCCAAGAAAATACATGAAGCACTTGTTAATTTTATATTAATATGTTGGCGTTCGAAAATGTCATGTCAACCGCCATTTTTATCGATTTGTTAAAAAAACAAACAATGGTTTAAAAGGAATTTATTTTTATTTTAATATTTCGTAAAGTCAAATTTCATAAAAACATGCAAATTATCTACTAATTTTTTAAAATTTATTTGCAAAAAGAAGTGCAATTAATTATTATTAACTGCGTAATAGAAAGTGCCAATACCTACAAAATCAAAAAGTTCTACTTTTTTCACTGTAAAAATTCGAAAAGTAGATCATAGCCCTAACTTCTAATGAGTATAACGGAACAGCTAAATGAGATAACACATAGGCAATGTTAGGAAAAGAGAAAGTGTAACTTGAATAGCGGCATGTAAACATTTCGAAATGGATGACGCACGTACATCCTTTGTTGTTGCTTTGGCCGATATACCCTTAGCTAATGCTGATACAGTGTAACAGAGTATTTGTCAATTTTGAATTTATTTTTTGTTGCTCTAACCACCAATTATAAACAAGTAGAAAATAGTTATTTTTCTATCAAGTGCACAAAGTGATATATACTTTCCCGCACGCAAAACAATTAGACGAACGACTAGAGTTGTTATGAAAAGAACGGAACAGTTCTTAAAAACATGTTCGGAGGTAGCCTGTTCAGTGAACCGTTCTTTAAAGAGAACTGAACAGCCTGTTCTTTTCGAACCGAACGGATGAGGAACGGACGCGCGTTTTAGTTTTTGTGTTCTCTGTTTTCACTGGTTCTGTGATCTGCGTTAGGTCAGTGGACCATATTGGCTATTCCCGTTCATTTGGATCAAAGAAACTCACACCAGGCTTTGAGCTTAAAGTGCTTGAACTGTTCACGCTAACGTTCGCGGTGCGATGTGGTTCATAGATGGCTTAAGGTGCTGTTTTTCTTTTTTCTTTTTTTAATGCATGTTTTTAATAGTTTCGATCGATAAGGGTAAACGGTGAACGGGTGAACCAGGAAGAGAATGGATTAATGCCTAATAAGTCTTGTCTCCACCTCATTGTCAAGAACTTGTTAAAAAGAACAGATGAACAACTGAACAGGTTTGCGGAACCTGTTCTCGGGTAGGAAGGGAACTGTTTGAACCTGTTTAGCATTCTTGCCTGGTCTTTAACAACTCTACGAACGACGCAAAGCGGAGTTCGTATAAGCTTCAACATTGATGAAATGAAATAGCTATTTTGCCCAAGCGAATATTTTTTTGGCGTGCGCAAAGTTGTTACTTCTCGCAAGCAATCTCACGTAAGAGAATGTAAGTTGTTGTTAGAGCCACAACAAATAAACATTAAAACTGACAAACACTATTTGACGTTGAGAAATTTTAGAATAAAAATAAATATGTTTTCCTACGACCACTTGTGCAAATAGCAAATAGCACACTGGTTTCATGCATAGAAAATGCGTTATATCACACTAGTGTTGCAAAGTACTTTACAACACTCGTGTGATATATAATATGATGTCATTCTAAAAACTGTTATTGGTTTTGCAAGTGGCATATTTATTGTAGTGACAGTAAAAAAAACTTTTACTTACCTTAAACAGTAGAACCCAAATTAGGAAAAATCATCTTACTAACGTTAAGTTACTACACAGTATAAGCTTTCTTCTAATATTAAAAAGAGTGATAATAAAATTTCCGAAAAATAAAAACATAAACAAAAATAGACATAACCACAAGAAACAACTTTCACTGACTGCTCGCTTAGTGGCACAGTGTTGTCAGGTAAGTAGATCAAATTAAAAATCTCCCTCCTACCTTTGAGCACGCACCCTATAGAGGCAGCCTTGTCGCTTGACCGTTCGACCTAAAGCGCCAGAGAAAAACTCCTATAGATCAAATTCCTTTCTCTCTGTCTTCGTGTACTCAAACAACTGGTTAAACCTTTTTTTTTAATCCCTTAATTAAACCTGAGGCTAATACACACTCTATGAATCCACTTTCTTTTATACATTCATAAATAAAATCAGACCCTTCCGACGTTGCCAAATGCTTTGCATATTTTGTATGGTATAACGGACGTTTAATAGTCGTTTTTTTCTTACTTTTAGGACTTTAGGTTATGCATTTAAAATTTTCATATTTTTATATTTTTTCTCAAAAATATGAGTAAACAAGGTAATTTTTACTTCATTTTACATGTGATGTTCAGTTTCATTAACTCGTTTTATCAATTTTACCCCATCCAGCACTCCTTTTCACTCCCAGGTCCCGTAAGTTTGTTTACTGATATTTTTTAAAAACGGAATATTTTGGATATGCGCCACTTTCGTTTTATTTAAGAAGAATGTCTAAAATATGTAAGTATCAATAATTTTTAAAAAACCCTTAAAATAGCAGAAAACCGTATTAAACTATTACCGTTATTACCTAACCAAACCATACAATTTTTATAAGTGAGGGCCTTTTTAAATTCCAAAATGATAAAAGTTATATAATGCTTCTAGGTAGGTGATTTTCGATGTAAAAATATTGTCAAAACAGTATAATATAGCAGTAAGGAAAGTACATATCACACTAGTGTTACAAAGTAAAAATCACCCTAGTGTTGCAAAGTTCTCAATTGTTTTTTATTTTTTCTGTAAAGACAAACTTAAATTTTTTTTGTGAATAAGTATCTTTCCTGCACTTAAAGCTTATCCTAACTAGCGTCGTTCAACTAACTGCGTTTGCGTGCGGAAAACTATTACTTTGCTAACCTAAATACTACCGAAACTCCCATATGAAGTGACAGTTTTTAAATTTATTTTTAATAAAAGAACGCTCCTAACTTTCTAACTTCATTTGCTTGATATTATACTTTTATTATTAAATTTTTTTTGCTCCACATACTACTTTGGTTCAACTTGCCGAGAAAGTATGTTTAAATAAACACATTACCCATGTACTATTCCTACTTTTAACGTTAAGAACACAAAACTTCTATATAAACTGAAGACCAAAGCAAATAGATTATATTATTTTTAAGTTGTAGATAAACATCGAATATAAATCTTCGAAACACGTGTTTCTAATGTTTGAGAAGGTTTAAATTCTTTTTATTGTTCGTAAACGTGTCTTCACCATTTAAACATCGAAATGACGGCCGTACGATAATCCTGAACATTGCTGGAAGGATTCGGATCGCACTTGTTTTATTGACCTTGTTGTGACAACGCGAGGTAAAAAGAAATGATGGTACATTTTCAAGAACATGGACGTAGAAAAATAAAAGAAAATAAAAATATATATTTAGGAAAAGAGAGAGCTATTTTTCTACCACAGTTAAAAAATGCTATTTTTAATCGTTTTAAGAGGGCAATTTTTTTGACAACAATAAATATTGCTCGTTTAAAAAATAAAGTTTTTTCCAATCCCAAGAACCGCAAGTGACGCGCGAGCCGCCGGTTGCCGACCACTGGTTTATTATAGGGCAAACCTACTTTATTTTAGCAATTGCAAAAGTCTCGAAAGAAGTAACTTTCTTGAACAGTATATATCTATCAAAAAATGAGGTAAGTTATTAATATTTTTAAATAAATTATAATGTTTCGGATAGTACCTCATCTAAGTTTTACTATAAGCATAAAAGAATAAACAAATACTAAGTTCTATTACCCACTTGGCTGACTAGGCTGCAGAGTAGGGCGCCGTGGAATAAAATAGGCGCCACACAGGAAAGACCTTTTATTTTTTCTCTTTTATAATGGTATTTGTAAATAGGGCGCTGTAAAATAAAATAGGCGCCACACAGGGAAGAATCTTTTTTTTCAAATTTTTCTTTTTTTTTTGAATAAAATAGGAACCCCAAAAGTTCAGCCTGGGGTCCCAAAAAAGTTAATCCGGCATTGGTTGATAGTGACCCTGCTTTTTAATCCTGGTTGTTTGGGTTCAAATTTTGTGTACGGACATTATATGTATCTAGTGTAATTTTTTCTGGTTTTATTGTTAAAGCTGTTTACAGTACTCCGCCCCTTGCAGTTGACAATCAGGGCAATGATAACCATTATTTAAAATAAATAAATATTACGAAAAAAAATAGGAACATTTTAAAACTGGGGGAAAAGAAGTTGAGTGACCCCTATAAATATGTACTGGGTGGCGCCTTTTCGTTGACCTTGCAGGGTATAGCAGAAACTAAAAGAAATAGTACAAATTCAATAGTAAAAGCAAATCATGGCCAACTTAATTTTTTGAAATACTGGGTGTTTTTAAATTTTTGTCAATTTGGCCAGGTACCTGTAACTCGCTTGATATAAGAGATAGAGAAAAATGTTAAAAGAAAAGTTTTATGGATTTTTACATATAATTTAGTGGCGTACCTACATTCTTTTATCGACTTTTATTTTAAAGTTATAACACAAAAGTTGGGTTTTTAAATGGAACACCCTGTATATTTTATCACTAATACAAAGGTTTCCCTAAAAGCCGTAAAAAATACCACATTTAATATACTTAATTTGTATTCAATTCAAAATTTACCAGATTTAAAATTATTTTTTCCAACAGTTTCGGAAATTTGAGTATCCAAATCTTAATGCGTATATCTACAATTTTTGGATTTATATTTCCAAAAATATAAAAGATTAATATGTCAAATGTGGTATTTTGTTAAACCTCTTTGAAATATTTTTGCAACTGTTATATAATATACAAAGTGTTTCGTTAAAAAAAATCCTGATGAAGACTATATTTCCGAAACTATTAAAAAAATATATTAAATGTGACATTTCTTATAGCTTTCAAGGAGAACTTTCTATTGGTGATAAAATATACAGGGTGTTCTACTTTAAAAAGCCCCACTTTGTGTTATAAATTTAAAATTAAAGTCAATGAAAAAAATGTAGGTACGCCACTGAACTCTACGTAAGAATCCCTAAAACTTTTCTATTTAAATTTTTCTTCTATCTCTAATATCAAACGAGTTACAAGTGTTTAGCCAAATTTACAAAATTTAAAAACACCCTGCATCTTTAAAACTAATCAAGCTAGCCATGGTTAGCATTATTTGTTTTGGAAATTGAAATCGAGATTACGCAATCAGATTTGTTCTATCTCTTTTAGTTTTCGTTATTCCGGCAAAGCTTACGAAAAGGCGACACCCTGTACAGGGTGGCTCGAATTCGACGCTCATCATTGAGATTTCGGAAACCGTAAGAGATACAGGATCGGTTAAATAGAGGCAAAGTTGAGCAATTTGATGCTCAAAAAATGCCGTTTTGCATTTTAAAAATTCTGAGTACTTCCGAAGATATTCGGATAACCGGAATTTTCAATTTTGGTTTCTATTGTTTTCTGGCTATATTTGTTGAGATAACTCAAAATGAAAAACACGTCTTCATGGCCACTTTTTCTGCTCTATAATTCAGTGTGATTAAATATTGAATCTGACGTTTCGGCTTCTGGCGACCATCATCAACTTAATTTTTTAAATACGGACCTGATATTTTTTTCAATTTAATTAAATCCTTTCATCACTTTTAAAACACTATATATCGTCACTTTGATATTTGCCGACGTTTCGTACAGAAAATTCCATCACCAGAATATTACATATTTCTTTTACCATATTACGGCCCTGAACTACATGTTTAGGTAGGAAGGTAAATAAAAGAAAAACTTATTACATATTTGTAATCTTTTTATTGCAACTCATTGATATCTAACAGCGGAAATTACTTTATTAACCGAAAATTTCATGAATATTAGACATAAGGTACAAAAAGGTAGACAACAAATCAGCTTACATAAACAATTTGTAATACTATCTTGATGCCCATATTATATATAAACATAATTTAATCACTATTAGTTTTCTTTCGGAAGTTAAGGTCCCTTCGTAAACGAAAGGTCCAATAATTTTGTTCCTCCACATACCAATCCATATATTAAATGAAGTTCTCCCTTGAATTCGTACCTGCTGGTTAGTTTCTGTTAATAAAGTAATTTTCGCTGTTAGATATCAATGAGTTGCAATAACACATTATGAATATGTAATAAGTTTATTCTTTTTGATTACCTTTTTACCTAAAAATGTAGTTCAGGGCCGTATTATGGTTAAATAAATATGCAATATTCTGGTGATGGAATTATCTGTAAGAAACGTCAGCAAATATCAAAGTGGCGATATATAGTGTTTTAAGAGTGATGAAAAGATTTAATTAAATTGAAAAAATATCAGGTCCGTATTTAAAAAATTAAGTTGATGATGGTCGCCAGAAGCCGAAACGTCAGATTTAATATTTAATCACACTGAATTATAGAGCAGAAAAAGTGGCCATGAAAGCGTGTATTTCATTTTGAGTTATCTTAACAAATATAGCCAGGAAACAATAGAAACCAAATTTAAAATTCCGGTTTTTTCGAATATCTTCGGAAGTACTCGGAATTTTTAAAAACGCAAAACGGCATTTTATTGAGCATCAAATTGCGCAACTTTGCCTTCATTTAAACGATCCTGCATCTCTTACGGTTTCCGAAATCCCTAATGATGAGCGTCGAACAGAGGTCCACAAAAAGGCCATGCACGTCTCTGATTACATGTTCATGCCATCATGATAGGTGACGCGCACTTGCCTTAAGTAATTTTTTCTTCACGATTTCTATCAAACATTGTAGGATGTCGATTGGATCCCGCACTATCTTAAATTCGATCAATTTGTTTATTCTATTACTGTTAAGAAGCATATTCGAAAACAGCTCTCTGAAATTATTACATTGTAATAATCCAATTGTAAAAGATGGATATGCTAATCTTAAGTAGAATGCGAGCAAAAACAAGTACCGTTTTTCTTTTAATTTTATCGTTAGGCCGATCTTAAATTTCGGTTTAGTACAAAAACCACATGACGAAGCTGTGGTCCCATTACACAGATAGATGGGTACCTTAATCTTTATGAAAAGAGACACTTGATTGGAAAACAAGTTAATAGTAGGGAGGTAGCGCTAGATTTGAAAAGTCATTTTATACAGACTGAAAATTTCATAAGTTACAGTTGTTTTCTTATATTTAACAGCGGCGAGCGTCAGCTGCCCAAGTAGCGGTGGATTCAACGATGGCAGCATCTAAAAGCCGGAAAAAAATTACAAGAAGTAATTTTATACCGTGTCAAAATTTTTGAGACAGTTCTTTGGATGATTTTAAACTTAAAAGTAAAAGTCAGCTGTGTTGAAGATGGTGGATCATACGTCAGTTACGTATATAAAGATATCAAAAAAAAAAAAATAATTACAAACTCATTTTATACATCATGAAATTCATACAGTTGATATATATATATTGCCAAAATAATCAAAAAACCGTCAACTGGACTTTTAATGAGGGAAAGACCATCAGTCAGAGCCATAAATATGCTGCGCCAAAATTCGTATTTTCTTTAACGTGTTTATGGCCTATTTTCGTGTATTGTAGAAAAAAACTGTAAATAGGTTTTTAAAAATAATTAAGTAAACGATTTAATGAAATTTTTAGGATTTTCTTTTTAAGAATTCCTATATGTAAAGTAACAATTTACGGTTAAATTAAACACTGGTAGCCAAAAACATTTAAAACAAAAACAAAAGAGTTACAGCACCAGTCATATATTTTTTAAATGGAATATCCCATATATTTTTATATCAATGGATAAAGATTGTCTCGAAGAATTTGGTGATATAGGTGATGCTGGGTTTATTTTCTGCGGTTCTGATACAATTGATTAAAAACTGCATTATACTTTAAGGATAGCGGAGGCGCGCTTGTGGCGGCTTCGGTTGTATCGGCGAGCGTCGATCTCCGGAGTTAAGCAGTGGAATGCGCGCCCATAATTTGGATGGGTGTCCGGCGACAGCAGTGTTTTGGGCAGCGGCACACGGTGTTTCTGCTCGGGAAGCGGACCGAGCAACAACCATCCAAGTTATGGAATGAATGGTGTGTGAATGAGAAGGAGTAGGGGTCAAGGTACAATAAGCCTTCAGGCTGCAGTGCACCACCTAGGGGGCGGTCGTCGGACCTGGGTGGGATGACCCCGAAAGGGTGAAAAAAAAAGGATGGTTTCATTTGAAAAACCTGGCTGCCACAGGTCACAGAATCTTATTTGTCAAAGTTAAGAATTTTAAATATATCTTTATTACTTTTTGGGTTTAGAAATAGATATATCATATTATTTTTAGCATATAATATAATTTAAAGCCGTTCGTTTGATGAAAACCTCATTATTAAACTGTCTCAGAAATCTTGACAAGGTATAGATTTACTTTCTGTCACTTTTTTTTAACGACTTTCATATGCTGCCACCGTTAACTCCACCGCAGAAGCGGCAACTGACGCTCATTTTGCTGACTATCTAATACTATTTTACTGCTAAAAATAAAATTCATTCGGTATAAATTAAGGTCTAAATCATCTTTAATAACAATTATGTTAAATTAAAATAAACTTAGTTTATGGCAATAAATTAAATTATTTATTTATCGATTAAAGTCAATTAAAAAAAATTAAACTAGCAAATTAAACTGTTTTTACCCAACTTTAAAAAAGTAGAAGGTTTTACAGACTGTCCACGGATGGGGTTTACAAGAGGAAAAATTTATTAAAAATTTAATATTTCGACAAAAAGTTTTTTTATCTTTGGACAATCCACGAAGGCTAAAAGCCTAAATACTAACGTACCGTGGGTGTCTTAAGCAAGATAAGAGGAAGTTTGTTGACACCGGACTATAATTGGGGGAAAATAAAGACCTCCGCGGGCAGCAGGTTCCACAATCTAGAAACTCTAGGGATAAAAGAACAGAAAAATGGAAAGTTCGGGGCCCGTACAGTTGGACCGTATAGGGATCCATACGCGTGGCACCACGAGTTTTTTGTTTAAAACCGTGAGTGAAGGAATTATACTGGACAATTTTTTGAGCAGAAGCCATAGAAGTTAAGTTAAGTAGAAGGGCAAGAGAGCCTATCTGTAAGTGTAGGATCATTAATAAGGCGAATAGCTCTTTTTGAATAGAATTAAGAATGCTTAGGGTTGTGGGGGACGCCATAAATTAGAAGGAGAAAAATACTTTTGGCTTGAAAGAGAAATCCAAGCTTTTTGAAGCTGCCGTGGCTATAGATACAATGTGTTTATACCAGATAAGGTTACTTTTAATGTGGGGCCCACAAGATTGAAGGTATCTTTGCGCTGTATAACTTGGCCGCTCATAAGTAGAGGATAAGTATTTAATAACTCTTTTCGTACAAGGAACATGATTGTGTTTTGGATGCATTAAAAAGGACGAGATTTTTGACGCCCCAATCTCACATCAAATTGAGCTCCTGTGAAAGAGATTTCTGCATCACCCTGCGTTTGCTTTTCAAGTCAGGTTAAGAGATTAGTTTAAGAACCTAAAAATTGGAGGGAAGGGTACTATCGTCGGTGAAACTATGAATTGGGATTAGTTGTCGACGAGAGAAGGTCGTTGATGTGAAGAAGAAACAATGTTGGTGCCAGAACTGACCCCGAGGCACTTCAGCATTTACTTGGTGAAAGCTTGAAGCCGTCCACAATAACTACGTCGATCGCCAACTACAGAGTTTAGTTGAAAGACCATAGGGGAAGTTTAATAAGAAGTGCGGCATGCCAGACCTGGATATATCAAGAGCAACGACGTGGGTCTTACCTAGAATCTCAAGCAGGAGCGGTCATAGGGAGGGGGCCATGGGGGCCATGCCCCCCTTTAATGCCACATCCTTTGTATTTCATACATATGTAATGGCAAATATGGGGATTTTGTCATTTTGGGCATTTAATGATGATATGGCCCCCTCCCTCAGGGCTGGTCCGAGGGGTGAGGGTAATCATGGAATTGAACAGTGAGGAGTAAGGATTTTTTTTGCTTTTCAAATACGTGGGAGTTTTTTTTGTAATTTTATAAATTAAAGAATGAAAAGAACAACAATATAAATAGGTGAGGGGACCTTTTTTTTTTGCTCTTCAAAAAATTTGAAAATTTTGTTTATTTCTAGGGGCGCCAAGATGTTTTAAGATTTTCACTTACTTTTTCTTGGCCTATGGCCCGCCCCCCTCAGAAAGTCGATATGACCGCCCCTGAACTCAAGAGACTTATTCCAGCAGTATGATACGAAGGAAAGAAAAAATTTATTCTTGATGAAAATTTTTGCTTGTAAATAAATTTGATTAACGAAGAAAAAATGTTGATTTTGTTTACAGGGTTTCCAAAAACTTGTAAGACAAGATTTTGCTTCAAGAGTAAACTACCTTTATCTTTCATTTTTGAGCTAAATAACATTTAGAAGATTAATTTGGATTATCATTTTACATGACTTGGTTATTGTTATATGGGTATCAAAAAGTTTCATAAGTTTTTAATACCCATTGGCAGTTATCAAATAATATTTATTTTTAATTTTTATAACAAAATGACCTAAAAACGCTTATAATTTGCGTTTTAAACACCTGCCTCCTCCAAATTCCTACAAAACCGAATTTTTAACTGTAAACGAATGTGATCAACGCGTTTTCTCCAAATTATGGGTTTAATAAAATTTTGTATTATTGTTCTTATCAATTACACACTTTATTTTAAATAAATTGTTCTAATGACATTTGACCTAAAATGGAAAATAAAGAATAAAGGTTTACTATTGAAGAAAAATTATGTTTTTTAAGTTTTTGCGAACCCTGTTTATAAAATTAACATTTTCTCTTCGTGAATCATATTTTCATAAATGCAAATTATTTTTTTGACTAATTTAAAATAAAAATGAAAATTTTGGTCAATTTGTTCTCTTGTAAACCATATCCGTGGACAGTCTGTATATTCGCCTGGATATTTTTCCTTTTTTTATATAGAGAGATTTTTCTCTACGGCACGAAACTTGAAAGGGCAATTTTTTTATGTCATTTTGTGAAAAAGAGTTCATGTAAACATACGTCCGGAGTTGTTTCTTTTCTAAAATACACGGCGTTAAAGTTTGAAAAAGTCGTTATATCATAAATATTTTAAATACCCTTAAGTCGATTCGGTTAAAATTTGATACATTTGTTTAAAGTAATATGGCTTGTAAAGCTCTAAGTAAATTTAGCCCCGAATCTAGGGGAGGGCAAACGGAGGTGTCTGCTCCGGGTGACACCTTTAAAAGGCGGCATATGAAAGCATGAAATGTATAAGAAGTGGAGATTGTAGGAGAGGAATACTTTTTTAACACGCTTTTATTAACTTGGGTTGTAACTATCTATCTGGCTGCCTATGTAACGGAATCTTTGAGCCTAATTTTAACCAACTTCCAGCTATTCGATTTCTTTGAAACTTTGCACACGTATTAAGGACCCATGACAATGCAATAATCTGCAAACAGTATCCCTTTATCTTTTTTTAATCGCCAGGAAAAAAAATTCCATTATACTATAAAAACAACACCTAGGATGCCATCTGTTGGAAAAATTTCAAACTTTGCTATTAAATGAAGAAGAAATTTTTTAGTGGATTGCAAAATGTTGGCAACGGTCCAAACATTGCCTGGATTGCCATCTGTTGGCAAAATTTGAAACTTTGCTACTTAATGAAGAAGAAATTTTTAGTGAGTTGCAATCTTTTGCAAATTTTAAAATTTGCTACCATTGTCATTTCATAGGGGGCTGGTTATTTTCTTTTTGCTGCTTAATTAAATAGTATGTTCTAATTTACTGTTATATTAAGAATTTTGTGCAATATAACGAACTAAAAAATGAAAAATAATTATTAGTTTAAAAAAACTAAAAAAACACGCTTTTATATGCAACCGAACTAAAAATTAAAAATAATTTTTCATTAAAAAAAATATTTTCACTTCATAGTAAAAAGCGTGGGGTGCATTTTACTATTTTTTCATAACTTTTCCATCATAGATATTGGCAAATATAATAATTATAACATTTAATATATTAAGCACCCCACGCTTTTTACTATGAAGTGAAAATATTTTTTTAATGAAAAATTATTTTTTAATTTTTAGTTCGGTTGCATATAAAAGCGTGTTTTTTAGTTTTTTAAACTATTAATTATTTGCTCTTCACTTTATTTGTTATTATAGACACAGCTCCAAATGATTGGAAGGAGGCGCGGATTTGAAAAGCGAGAACTTTTTTTGCTTTTTTATTTGTGATACTTTTGTGTATTGTACATAGGGCGTCAAGTAGTGCAAAGGGGGCGCAATTTTTTTTATTCTTTAAATTTTATCTCAAAGAAAAAAGCCGAGGAAGAGCGGCATACGGCAAGTTTTGCTTACCCCTCCCCCCTCTCCCTTAAAAAAAATGAATATCCGGGGCTGAGTAATCTAGGATAATTGGGTTAAGTGGCGCCACGGTGTTCACCACAGCCAAAGTTATTGAGAAAAAGGTACTCCACTGACTTTTTATGTAGTTTTTATATTTTTATCCGATTAAGTAAGCAAAACACTTCTTTTTTGTGTGTTTGGCCTCGTTTCTAAGAGAAAAGGTTTACGCCTCTTTAGGTCATTCTAAAAAGTATTTATAAGAACATAAAATCCAAAAAGAAAAAATAATCAATTTTGACCTTAGTGAATAGGTGAAATAACCACTTTCCGGTAAATTTTATGACTGATAATTTATTTTAAGGCGGAAGTTCTTATTTTTTTATTTTTCCTTTTTTGAAAAACAATAAATACAAGGTAATAGAGGTTTTCGACAGATTTTTGATGGGAAAATGTAGCTACCGTACAAAAATAGATTTTTTACCCAACTTACTATGGCTATAGCTTGCAGGGTGCTTTTAGAACACATGTTTATAAAAGAAAAGTCTTACTTTAACTTTTAAAATACGCCCTTAAAATATTTATAATGAGTTTTAAAACACTTTGTATTATAACTTGATCTTGTGGAGAGAACATTTATAGGGTTTTTCTCAATTAACTAAATACCGGAAAAATTGTTTGCAGTAGCACAAAAATGATTAAGAAATAAGGATGTCAAATTTTAAAGAACATCGATATATCGATATTGAAAAATATCGTTTTTGCTAATATCGATTCTTCGATATATCAAAGAGCAGATAATCGATATTTATAAATTATCTTATGTATAATATCTATAAATTATCTTATATAACATATTTCTTTTTATTTTATTTTCTTAACAGGTAGTGGGTAAATAAATACGGCATAATACTAAAAATTACCCTGATACTTTAGTTTTTATTTTTATTTTACTGTACAACATTTTGAGAGTTTTAAAAATTTAGGTGAAAAAAATCTCTTTTTACTTTTGACTTATTTACCACAAATATCGAAAATATTTGATATCGATATATCGACAGGTTAAATATCGATGAAGATTATCGATATATCGTTGCCATCCCTATTAAGAAAGCAGTGATCCTAAGAACTCTTTGTCATTGAATAGAACATTTTTCCTCAAAAGAAAATTCTGAAAGCTCTACTGTCATATGTCAGTGGCGTAGCTACTAAAGGGCTAGGCGGGGCAGTGCTTCAGCGCTTCCAAGCTCAGGGGAGCCCTTGGAGTTGAAAGGGGTCCCGGGCTTAGTACTGAAATACTGAAAACAAATGCGGTAAAGAATGTTTTTTTATTTGTTTTCGAAATATTTAAGAGTTGTCAGTTTATAAAAATGTTTAAATTAAGTTGCTTTTATTACATGAGGGACTTCTTTTTCTTTTTGCTCCCTGACATTTGCAATGTTTTGGGGCCCTACTTTAGTTTTTGCCCTAGGGCCCCTGCTGACCTAGCTACGCAGCTATCTACTGTACTAGAAACTAATACATATTTAAAGATTTGTTAGTTTTGCGTAGTTCTGTTTTTTTTTTTTTTTTTCTCCCAGGGAGCCGTCTGCATGTCCGGTGGCACTGCAGCCTGAAGGCTTATTGTACCAAACTCCCGTTTTATTGTACCCATTCCAGTACCTTAGTTCCTTGAAGAAGGCGGTATAGGTGTGCTGGGTGCGTACCATATGTTTCCGGGGGCACTCTAATATCCCCGAAGATTGCCTGTCTTTTGTGATCCAGTGCCTCACACTCTGACAGTATGTGGGATACTGTTTCGGTCTCTGCTCCACATAATCTGCAGTCCAGATCTCCGTTGTATAATCCCATTTTATTTAGGTGTTCTTTCACTGGAGCATGTCCGGTGAGGAAACCTGTGATCGTTCTTAGCTGATTCCTACCCATTTTGAGTAGTTCTTTAGCTCTTTTTGTGCATGGTCCACTGATGTATATTTTCCCATGCATGTGTTGAGGAAGCCTTTCCCAGTGCAGTCTTTGCTGGTCCTTTACCCAGTTTTGTACCGCACTCCGGAAGGTGCTCTTTGGCACTCAAGGACTGGTTCTGGCCCGACGTATGTCGTGGCTGACCCCTTCTAGCCAGTTCGTCTGCGTTTTCATTGCCTCGAATTCCGCAATGCCCTGGCACCCACATCAACCTCGTGTTGTTGCGTTCCGCCAGTTCCCTGAGTTCCTCGATGCATTCTGAGTACCAGCCAAGACGATACCTTGGGATTAATTGAGTGCACCAAGGGCTGCTTGACTATCCGTAAGAATGTTGATTGTACAATTTGTTGCGGGGCCTTTGGTTGTTAATCCTGGCACATTGTAAGATCGCAAAAATTTCTGCTTGAAATACAGAGGCGTGGTTTCCCAGTGGAAAGGTCAAACGAGTGTTTCCCATCTCACTGTAGACACCTGCTCCTGACCCTTCTTCGGTTTTGGACCCGTCCGTATACCAGGTTTGACCTCGAGAGAGAGTCTGAAATTTTCGTTTGCCCAGTTCTCCCTTGGGTGTATTGTCACCTGAAAGGGTCTTCTGGGTACGATTTGTGAGGGTCATATAGTCTGTCCTCATATCCATTATGGGACTCCTTATGATATTTTTATTTCCATGTGTCCTGATCTAACTTTTGTGTTGCTCAGGTTGTGTTTCAGTCTGTATACCCCCATTCTCGCCTCCCCTTGTACCACTATATGCAGTGGCGGGAGGTCAAGTAGGGTCTCAAGACCGCTGTTGGTGTACTTTGAATGCATCCCGCTATGCCAAGGCAGGCTAGTCTTTGCACCTTGCTCAGCCGAAGCACAGCCGTGTGCTGTCTGGTCTTGGTCCACCAAACAATGGATGCATATGTTATGGCTGGTTTCACCACAGTATTGTACAACCAGTGAACCATTTGTGGTCTTAGTCCCCACGTTTTGCCAGTAGTTCTGGTTAGTAAATTAATTAATATGTGACTGCATGTAGTACAAAAAAATAGATTCTATTATTACTTTACTTCTAATCATATTTTCATTGCCAAATTTCTGAGAGGGGCGCGGTTTGTGAGTCCAAGTAATAATTAGGAAATAATTAGAAATATCCACTACCTTAATAAGGTCTTTTAAAATTAGTACTTTCGCTTACATTTATTAACTTTTTTAAAAGCATATAATAAAAATGTCAGTTTTTACGTAAAAATCCGCATTCCAAGGTCTGCAGACCGTCTAACTACCAACTAATTATTTTTATTTTATTTTAAGTTCCCGTATCAATGAGAGCATAATTGGAGTAATAATTTACAGGAAGCAATAAAATCGACAACTTTTTATAAATCAACTATTTCCATTCCAATTAGACGAACCGCGCCTACACACAAGCTTCGGACAATAACAATAATTTTTCCGACGACCGTTAATTAATTTCAATAAAAATCTGTAAAAAGGTGAAGGTTGTAAAAACGGTATTATACCTGTTGCCATAGATTTTTGCAATGGCGTGGTTTTTAACCGACTTCAAAAGGGATTTATTAATTCGTCAGTGTGTTTTTTTGTGTGTATGTTAGGCGATTACTTCAGCGTTTGGGGACCGATTTATTTTTTCCGGAAAGAGTGCACTTTTGCGGTGATGCCATAAAGAAAATAGGTCAGGATTGCAAGAGAGCAAGCTACTAGACCTATTGTTTTCTCTCAGCCGTACGTTGTTCGTGCGACAAACTGTACTAGCGCCACCTATTGGTGTAACGTTAAACAAATATTATAATAATACGAGGGCAGTTTACAACTTGCTATTACATCCTTTTACATACTTTACGTCGGTGCTACGGTGTCTCGAAACCCTAGATACACAGGGTGATTTAAAATATGATGCTGATTCTTAAGGGTATGAGCCCTTAGGTGATAAAAAATGTTTTTATAAACATTTGTCTCGAAGTTTGTTAAGCTGTGTGATACAGGGTGGACACGTTTAAAAAAATACCTTTTGTATCTTCAATATATCTAATACTACTTAAAAAAATTTAATAAAATTTGGTACACAGCCACCTTGCATTGAAACGTATTTTCTAATGCACAACATTTTTTTATTAGCTAAAACAGTTTCCTTTTCCTTTACCGTGAAGATTTTGGATATTATTGTATGTATACATATAGACCTTCCTCTTGAAATACTTTATCTATTAAGAAAAAACGCATCAAAATCTGTTAAATAGTGATAAGAAACCTAATAAAAAATTTTTAGACTACAATAAGAAGCACAGGAACCTGTAATTTGATTGATTGACATTGGGGGTCATAGTTAGTTCGGTTTGGTTATTTTTTTTATTTGCTTTATTAACAAATTAAAAAAAAGATTTGAAAAACCAGAACTAACCATGACCCCCAATGTGACAGTTTTGCATGACCTTCTGTAACGTTTCAAACCAATCAAATTACACGTCATGTGCTTTTAATGTAGTCTTTAAAATTCTTTAAAAGAGGTAATAGTAGTATATTATAGTATATGTTTACTGATTTAATAGTCATAAAAATTAATAAGAAAGCAAAAAATAAACTAAAAGGCAAAAAATAAACACCTAAAAAAATTAAACCAACTTCAAAAAAATTAATAAAGATTACCAAAAGTTAAGTAATAAATTAAAAAAATGAATCGGGTAATAACATATGCGCCAATAATAACCAAATAAGCAAAAGCTTTAATGCCGTATATTATTACCCGACTTCATTTTTTTTAATGTATTATTTTTAACTTTTAGTATGTTTTATTTATTTTTTAAAGTCGGTATAATTTTTTAAAAAATTTGTTTAGTAAAAAAATTATACATTTTTGGGTATGTTTTTTCTTAAGAATGGGAGGGCTCAGGAACCGAAATGAAGTAATAAAAAAATCACCAAATTGTTTTTATTTTCTTTAAGATTTTTAATAAATTTGACTTATTAGTACTATACTATTTTACTCTATTTTTTGTTTATATTTTAGCTGAACTCAATTTTGGCCTCCATAATGTAAACACAAGCTGAAAAGCTATAAATTGAATTTTTATCTTTAAAAAATAAAATGCAAATAACTTTTTTTTTTACAAAAAGGTGTTTTATAATATTTGTTTAATAAATTGTTAACTTTACTGAATACTGCTCCTTATGTATTACAACACAGGTACTGACAACCATTTTCAAAAAAAGAATATTGTTCGACTTAAGCTCAGAATTCGCTAGCGCTTGTAGACGAAGCTGACAAATATGTTTTAAAGCGATTTTTAATAAATTTGACTTATTAGTACTATATTATTTTACTTTATTTTTTGTTTATATTTTAACTGAACTCAATCTTGGCCTCCACAACGTAAACACAAGCTGAAAAGCTACAAATTGAATTTTTATCTTTAAAAATATACTGCAAATAACTTTTTTACACAAAGGGTGTTTTATAACATTTGTTTAATAAATTGTTAACTTTACTGAATACTGCTCCCTATGTATTGTAACACAGGTACCAACAACCATTTTCAAAAAAACGAATATTGTTTGACTTAAGCCCAGAATTCGCTAGCGCTTGTGACGAAGCTGACAAATATGTTTTAAAGCGATTTTTAATAAATTTGACTTATTAGTACTATATTATTTTACTTTATTTTTTTGTTTATATTTTAACTGAACTCAATTTTGGCCTCCACAACGTAAACACAAGCTAAAAAGCTACAAATTGAATTTTTATCTTTAAAAATATACTGCAAATAACTTTTTACAAAAAAGGTGTTTTATAATATTTGTTTAATTAAAAAAAAAAGAATATTGTTTGACTTAAGCCCAGAATTCGCTAGACGCTTGTGACGAAGCTGACAAATATGTTTTAAAGCGTTTTTCTTGAAGATAATGTTTATTATAGTTAGCACCATATTTATTTCATTCTGAAAGCGATGCTGCCAAGTACACAAAAATGATAAAGTAAACAAACCTTTTCGAAAGCACATAGCCTTTGACAGAGCCTGATTATATATTTTTTAGGTTAAATAAATAAAATATTATGGAAAACACGTATCACGTACCTTCAAAATACCCTCTTATTTCGTCATTGGCCTGCCATAAAACCTGTAACGCGTGGCGTAGTCGTCGGGTTTAATATTTTTTGCTGCAATAAATCATTGTTCACAAAAGGGTATTATCATTTTTTGTGTACTTGGCGGCATCGCTTTCAGAATGAAATAAATATGATTCTAACTACTACCGTCGCCATGTATCAGGCATTTGTTATTCCTATTTTGCTTGCTCTTCTTGCTGTTAGTATCGTGGACTACGTTAAAATTTGTTTATTGATTATACAAAATTTAAGGTACTGTTGTGTCTACCGTTAGTGTAAATAATCAAGGGCGTAACGTTTTTACCGTTTTACCAATTTTGAAAATAAAGTCATCGCTAATAACATTTTAAAAAATGCTGCTTTTTTAATTGTCAACATAAAGTTAAAGTACTCCATTCTAGTACACTACATAAAGTGTTAAAAAAAGTTACTGTTTTTTAACAGCTTGAAGCTTTTTTACACTTTGAATTAGTGTTTTGTTTCAACGCCTACTACAATAAACTTAAATATCAATTTATGCAATGTAATGATACACGTGACATCAACTGAACCTAACGGTCAAGTTACCTTTGATTTCGTTATTATTTCTTTTAGTTCATGTGTCACTTAGTTTTACAATTTGACAGTTTGCAAATAAGTTTAATAGAATTTATTGAAAATTAACAGTAAAATGAATTTGGATGATTAAGAAATTGAAAAGGAATTTACACTGTTTGAGTATTATTTTTACAAAAAGTAAGTACATAAAATTTTTTTAAAATAAAATAATAAATGCATAGTTATAAAGGTGATAACTGTCTCTTTAAAAATAATGAGGCTATAATTTTTTGTTGCAATATAATGGCTGTGCTGCAAAAATTTTAAATTAAATAGATAGATAAATAATGTATAAAATGGTATTTTGGGAAATTTTTATACGGTCATGAAAAAAATATAGCATGTAACATATGCCTAAAGTGTCTTTTACTAATGGGATTGCCGCACTTGCCTAACGGCTTGTGCTGTCAAACTTCCCATTCGTAAAAAAAGTATCACTTTATGCACTTGTTACATAAATTACTATTCTGTATCTTTCGTCTGCCAATCATTGCAGGATTTTTTAACATTCTAGTAATACTAAATAAAAGTGTTTCATTTAAATTTGTTTGTCCTTGGGATAATATACTAATATCGCCTAATAATTGACATGTTAGTTAGTCCTGTTGGTAGTGACCCTGCTTTTTGATCCTGGTGTTTGTCGGTTCTAATTATGTCTACACGAGACGAACCTAATGAGGATTTTTCTGGTTTTATCGTTAAAACTGTATAGAGTGCTCTGCACGTTGCAGATTACAATTAGGGCAATAATAACCTATTATTTCAAATAAATAAATATCACAATAAAAGTTAATTGATCCAAAATTTTTCGCCATTTTGAATATTTTTATCCCATTTTTATCAGCTGCTGACCGAATTGCAACACTGTTCTTATTTTATACTTTATTTATTTTCTGGGAGATTAAATTTAAAACAAAATATTATTTGGCTATTCTCCAGAATAAAAGCTAAAAGTTTATTTAACATTTTAAGAAAATTACAACTTTTATACCTTATGAAGAACTATTCTGCTCTTACACAATATAATAAAAGTTATGATTACTTTAAAAGAAATAAAATAATGAAATATTTAATATTAAGTTACTTACAATACAAAGGTTTCAATCTATAAACAAAGGTTCATTAGCACTCGGTTGAAATTATTTTAATCCAATAAAATAAAACCTTAACAAGCCTCAGACGAGAACTGGGCCAATGGTTGCGTCTCAAAAATGTGGAAATAGTTTACCAAAATGTGGTAAACAGTTTACCTAAAAACTTACTGATAAACTTGTTAGAAAACTAAAAAATATTTAAAAATAAAATGTCTGATGTACAGGGTGGCTCGAATTCGACGCTCATCATTGGGATTTCGGAAACCGTAAGAGTTACAGGATCGGTTAAATGAAGGCAAAGTTGCGCAATTTGATGCTCAATAAAATGCCGTTTTGCATTTAAAAAATTCCGAGTACTTCCGAAGATATTCGAAAAAACCGGAATTTTCAATTTTGGTTTCTATTGTTTTCTGGCTATATTTGTTAAGATAATTTAAAATGAAAAAACACGTTTTCATGGCCACTTTTCCTGCTCTATAATTCAGTGTGATTAAATATTGAATCTGACGTTTCGGCTTCTGGCGACCATCATCAACTTAATTTTTTTAAATACGGACCTGATATTTTTTCAATTTAATTAAATCCTTTCATCACTCTTAAAAACACTATATATCGCCACTTTGATATTTGCCGACGTTTCGTACAGAAAATTCCATCACCAGAATATTGCATATTTATTTAACCATAATACGTCCCTGAACTACGTTTTTAGGTAAAAAGGTAAAAAAAAGAATAAACTTATTACATATTCGTAATCTTTTTATTGCAACTCATTGAAATCTAACAGCGGAAATTACTTTATTAACCGAAAATGTCATGAATATTAGACATAAGATACAAAAAGGTAGACAACAAATCAGCTTACATAAACAATTTGTAATACTATCTTGATGCCTATATTAAAAATAAACATAATTTAATCACTATTATAAGTGTTCAAAGAGATAACCTTCCGCCTCGATGCATTTTTCTTGCTTTGCTTTGTATTATTAATCCAGCTCGATTAATTGTTCTCGCAGGAATGGCAGCGACTTCTCTTATCAAATTTTGTCGTAGTACTTAAAGGTCGTGAAGTGCATTTTTAAATAGACGGTTCTTAAGATATCCTCAAAGAGAATCTAGGAGACTAAGATCTGGGCTCCTAGCGGGCCATCTTGCAAAACCATTTATTAGGAAATATATGGTAAAGGAATTGAGCTATTTCCCTTCCATTGTGGGCAGGAGCTCCGTCTTGCTGCCACTATATTTCTTGAAATACTGCCAAAGGTTGATTATCTAGGGCGTCTAAGACATCATTTCTAATCAAATTTAGATATTGTTCGGAAGTTAAGGTCCCTTCGTAAACGAAAGGTCCAATAATTTTGTTCCTCCACATACCAATCCATACATTAAATGAAGTTCTCCCTTGAATTCGTACCTGCTGGTTAGTTTCTGTTAATAAAGTAATTTCCGCTGTTAGATACCAATGAGTTGCAATAAAAAGATTACGAATATGTAATAAGTTTATTCATTTTTTTACCTTTTTACCTAAAAACGTAGTTCAGGGCCGTATTATGGTTAAATAAATATGCAATATTCTGGTGATGGAATTTTCTGTACGAAATGTCGGCAAATATCAAAGTGGCGCATATATAGTGTTTTAAGAGTGATGAAAGGATTTAATTAAATTGAAAAAAATATCAGGTCCGTATTTAAAAAATTAAGTTGATGATGGTCGCCAGAAGCCGAAACGTCAGATTCAATATTTAATCACACTGAATTATAGAGCAGAAAAAGTGGCCATGAAAACGTGTTTTTCATTTTAAGTTATCTTAACAAATATAGCCAGGAAACAATAGAAACCAAAATTGAAAATTCCGGATTTTTTCGAATATCTTCGGAAGTACTCGGAATTTTTTAAAACGCAAAACGGCATTTTATTGAGCATCAAATTGCTCAACTTGCTTCCATTTAACCGATCCTGCATCTCTTACGGTTTCCGAAATCCCAAGGATGAGCGTCGAATTCGAGTCACCCTGTACATTTTAGAGTTTGAATTACTTTTGACAAAATTACCTGGTAAAAGATACAGCTATTAGGTATCTACTAGATAAAAAGAATTGTAAAAAATGTTTAGCCATATAATAAAGTATTTTATGCTTTATTTGTTTTCTGGGAGATTAATTTTTTTTTTAAATTTTATTCTGGACAAAAGCCAAATAATATTTTGTTTAACACTGTTCTTCTAAATTTGAGTGTAGAAAATCGTAATAAATATAAACATTGGCACGTACTTCTTTACTTAGGCTCCGCCAATGAGCGCCCTTTTTCTTTTTGATAAAAATTATCGATTGCAAATGATAACAGCAGGGTCTAAGTTGACTGATTGGATTCTATTATGGTGTATGTCGCGGATACAACGGCTACCTGGGAATGTGTGGGTGGCGTAACATAGGAGCCTGCTCTACCTTTTTTAAGTCATTGTATAATACCAGTATTTATTATAGGCTGGATAAAAGCATTGTTTACTTTTTATTTTATTTTTAATTAGAAAACAATATGTTGTAATAGTATGCCTTGTAACGCTTAAAAAGACTAAACTGTTTTACAAGCAGGGAAGAAACATTTTCATATTATTTTTTAGATATTGTCTTTACGTACGTAAGTTCTAAGTAATGAAACTAGCGGGGCATAATTATTTGATTATTATATATTAACCTTTAGTTTTGTAATTAGTAAAACTGAATACAAAATAATTGTAACTTAAATGTTGTAGATTCTTCCATTAAGATTATTAATTATTATAGGGATTGCAAAAAGTTTTATAGAATTAGGTGTTATACAGGGGAGAGCCAAATGTTGCCAAAATTTTTGAACACCCTCTGGTATAATTTAACGTAACAATTTTTACCGGTATATTGGACTTGAAACTCCCATCTTTTCCTAACATTGTTTATAAATTTATATTATTACTCTATCCTAAAATGGAAATACAAGTTTTAAAATAAGACTCTAAAATTTGTGTTTGGGGTCTTTCTTAAAATTTTTATTTTTGATAATACAAAAGAAATAAAAATATTGACTTGTTCAGTTGGTTTTGTAGTTTTTAAATCAGTAATCAATTTTTGTTTTTTTTTTATCTTTGGACAATCCACGACGGCCGAAGGCCTAAATACTTACGTACCGTGGGTGTCTTAAGCAAGGTACGAGAAAGTTTGTTAACACGAGACTTAAGGACATCCTAAATGGAAATACAAGTTTTAAAATAAGACTCTAAAATTTGTGTTTGGGGTCTTCCTTAAAATATTTATTTTTGATAATACAAAAGAAATAAAAATATTGTTAGTTGGTTTTGTAGTTTTTAAATCAGTAATCGAATTTTTGTTTTTTATCTTTGGACAATCCACGAAGGCCGAAGGCCTAAATACTAACGTACCGTGGGTGTCTTAAGCAAGGTAAGAGGAACTTTGTTAACACGGGACTTAAGACTTGAAGATTTGGGGGAAAAGGTAAGACCTCCGCTAGCAGCAGATTCCACATTCTAGAAACTCTAGGGATAAAGGAACGAACGAAGTGGGAAGTTTGGGGCCTGTCCAGTCGGACCGTATAGGGATGCATACGCGCGGCACCACGACTCCCTCTGCTGGGAGCTGCAAGTGGAGGGACTATACTGGATAACTCGTCGCAGCAGAAGTCGTGAAAGTATCTATAAAAGAGCGATATATCTCCTACAGCTCGACGATGGGCAAGAGGAGGAAGTCTTTCAGTAAGCAGAGGATCATTAAAGGGACAAACAGCTCTTTTTAAATGGCATCAAGAATGCTGAGGGTTGTGGGGGGCGCCATTCCCCAGACATAAGAACAATATTCCAAAGAGGGTCGAATTTGGGACACATACAAAGTGTATACATGAGATGGGAAAAATACTTTTTGGCTCGGAAAAGAAACCCAAGCTTTTTGGAAGCCCCCGTAGCTATAGATACGATGTGTTTATGCCAGCTGAGGTTGTTCTCAAATGAGATGCCCACAAGGTTGAATGTGCCCTTGTTCTGCAAAGCCTGGCCACTCATAAGCAAAAAGTGAGTGTTTGATGATTCTTTCCGCGACAAGGAACATGATTGAGTTTTGAATGCATTAAATTGAACGAAATTTTTGGCGCCCCAATTCAATATTATGTTGAGTCCTGTGAAAGAGATATCTTCATCGCCCTGCGTTTGCTTTCCAAGTCGGGTTGAGAGATTGGTTTGAGAATCTGAAAACTCGCGTAAAGGGTACTATTGTCAGCAAAACTATGAATGGGATTTGTTGTGGAAGAAAGAAGGTCGTTGATGTGAAACAAAGTTGGTGCCAGTACTGAACCCTGAGGCACTCCAGCATTAATTTCGTGAAAGCTTGAATAGTGGCCATCCACAATGACTGATATACGTCGATTAGAAAGATAACTGGAGAGCCAAGAGCAGAGTTTAGTTGGAAGACCGTAGGGGAAGTTTATTGAGAAGTGTATCATACCAGACCTGGTCGAAAGCCTTAGATATATTAAAATTTACAGTGTACAACAAAACGTAAAATAAAAAAAATCACCAGTAAAAAGATCGTTTAAAGACGTTTAAAAAATACAACACTTGTAATAGTTATCTTTATTAGTTTCAAAAATATGAATATACAAATCTTAAGTTTTCCCCATATATTCGCACTATAGCGTATATTACGACCATCATAATTAAATTGCATTGTTTTCTATAAAAATTGTATTTCTCTTTAAAATAGAAATACTGATATAAGTAATAAAAAAATGTTAAAAAAGATATAGTTTTAAAATCCAGTATACTGGTAAAAAATTTTGACATTAAATTATTCCACAGGGTGTTCGAAAATTTTGGTCAAATGCAACATTTGGCTCTTCCCTGTAAAAAACCCCTAATTCTATAAAACTTCTTACAATCCCCATACTAAATAATAATCTTTATGGAAGGAGCTATAAATAAACCAAAAAACTTTAAAATCTGTCAAAAAACCAAAAGTTATTTAAGTGTAAAATTAAACAAAATTTTGTTTTTCCGTTTTTTTGTCTAGGAGTGTATTTATTTAAGTCCTGTCGGGTTTTATATCATTTTATAAAATTAAATCAACAGCCAATATTGCCAAATTGGTGTAGCTATTTTTATTACGTAAATAACAATAAAACACCTTTTTTCGAATAAAAAACCTTAATGGCCCTAAAATTCCCTAAAGCGAAAAATAGCGGCACGGGTTAATGGTAGCCCTTTTGATGCCCATTGGGTTTTTATATCAGGACAGCTGCCTACTATTATGTTGGCCCTCCTACATAGTTAGAAATTAATATCTAATTTCATTGGAGGCACAAAAAACGAACGGTTTTAATGTTGCTCGATTAATATCATGTTAAATTAATATTTTATAGTAAAAAACGTCTGGATAAAAAATGATAAAAATTTTTTTATAAAGAATTTTGTATAATAGTGTATACCAAATTAAGTGGCGGTACTATGAATGTAAATGACTGCGTAGCTACAAGACACATAAAAGGCAAAATAAAGCTTTATTACTATTCTTATTATCAGTGCATAATAAATCAGGCATTTTCAAAACCTTATAATTTAACACACTACGACAGCTATTTTTAGTAACAAAATAATACACAAATTAAGTTAAAAATAGTTAAATCACACTTAGGTCAAAACTCAGTAGGTTTTTAGATCTTAACAATTTGAAGTTGTTGCATTAGTTACTGGTTAAATTGGCACTATTGGTAACTCTGTTGTCATAAAAGATAAGACTTTGATTAATTAATAAAATTAATTATTAATAATACTTAGCTAGGTCTTCCAAATCACTAAGAATAACAAAATAAAATCCTAAAAGGAAATAAGCTACATCTTGTACAGAGTATTTATTTTATTTTGTGGCCAACATTTCAATCATCAAAATGTTAAATTTCTTTTTATTTATTGGACTACCCTGTATATCTGGCAATATCTAGATTTTAAAAACAAAGTATAGGGTTAGTTTCTTTATCGATTTTGTACCAAAAATGTAAGCTTTAAAAGATATTTTCGAAAAATTCACTACAAAGAAAATTAATTTTCTGGTATGGTGCAACTATAGGTATCCTATTTTTTATTATTCTTAAAATTAAATTTGTTTTTTTTCTAACACAAGTAACATTAGGTAGTACTTATTTAAAATAAATAATAGTTTAAAAAAACTAAAAAAACACGCTTTTATATGCAACCGAACTAAAAATTAGAAAATAATTTTTCATTACAAAGAGTTTGTCACTTCAGAGTAAAAAGCGTGCGGTGCATTTTACTATTTTTTCATAACTTTTCCTTCATAGATATTTGCAAATAGAATAATTATAACATTTAATATATTAAGCACCCCACGCTTTTATTCTGAAGTGACAAACTCTTTGTAATGAAAAATTATTTTCTAATTTTTAGTTCGGTTGCATATAAAAGCGTGTTTTTTAGTTTTTTTAAACTATTATTTATTTTTCATTTTTAGTTCGATATATCAATTAGTTTTTAAAAATAAATGCTCCAGTTTATTCACTAAAAAATTCCTTCGCCATTTTGTCAAGAGACACAGAGGATCTGTAAAGGAATTTATTTATCCTGGCGGTCCTAATCAGGATAACGGGATACTGTTTTTAAATTATTGCATTGTCATCGGTCCTTGATATGTGTGAAAAGTTTCAAAGAAATTGAATCGCTGGAAGTTGGTAAAAATTAGGCTCAAAGATTCCGTTACATAGATAGATAGATAGATAGATAGACAGATAGATAGATAGATAGATAGATAGATAGATAGATAGATAGATAGATAGATAGATAGATAGATAGATAGATAGATAGATAGATAGTTACAACCCAAGCTAATAAAAGCGTGTTAAAAATAACGTCCGTGGTGGAACTACCGCGTTGTCGTAAAGGTGCTGTGAAATGCAAAATTGCATGTTTCAGTGCTTGGACAACGTTGACGGAACAGGGGAAACGATGGGTTAAACATCTAATAACCTCACATCCACGGTACTCTGGTATTTAGGCATAGGCCTTCGTGGGATTTCAAAAGATAAAAAAACATGGACTTTAATTATTTTTAAAAATTACGATTTTTTTTGACCTTTAAAAATTGGCATACAGGTGGCTATTTAAAAATAAAACAGAGCTAATTTTGGACACTTCAGGTTATATGAGAACAAAAGCTTGGATACGTAAATTTTTATTATTTTATAGTTATATATATTTTAACGTTTTTTTTTTTGGATTTTTACCCCTAAACTGCAACCCATAAACAGGGGTGAGAATTATTCCCTAAATCTTAAATAAAAAGAGGGGTCGAGTGAAGAGTTGGGCAGAATACTGAAAATCGGTATTCGAATACCAATACGAATACCAGGAAAAAAAGTATTCGAATACCGAATATTTGAATACTTGGAAGAAAAAACTATTCGAATACATGAATACCCGGAATCTATCCTTTTTTTCCTATTTTGCTTCCCTTTTATTATTCAAATCATTACAATTTTAGTATTCTGATACCATTTACACAATTATAGTATTCGAATAATCAAAAAGAAAATATTCGTCGAATACTTCTAAAGTATTAGAATACAGAATCAGCAAAATTGTATTCTGCCGAAAACCGAATACCAAATACACAACTCTGGTCGAGTGGTACCTTATTTTGATAGTCTCTTGACCCTGATTATAACTGCCAAGTTTGAAGTCTCTGCTTATGACAGCTTGCCAAAATCTAAAAGAAAATTTAATACTTTTTAATAAATATACATATATTTTTTTTTAATTTACTGCCCTAAGCCAAGTATTTAAAAAGTGGTAATGCGTAATGTAAAAAAAATGACAAATATAGTTTGTTAACATTAATTTTTTAAATTTAAATTTTGACAAAGAATTCAACTCTCTACAACATTAACCTATACAATTTTGTCATATTTTTAAAAATAAAGGTACTTTACTCTGGGTCATTTTTCATATTTTTAGTTGTAACTCGCCCTGTACATTACCATTCAAAGTAAAATTTTGTATGCCATTAATTCAAAAATATTACTTTATTTACATTTGTTTGTAAGTTATGACTTTTCAGAATTAGGGTATCAAGATGTATCTTTTAAAAAGATTTTATGCCTTTCAGTATAATTTTAAAGTAACTTATAAATTGTAATATTACCATTTTTATTGCTTATATAATACCATTTATATATTCCACTTATAATACTCACCAACTAAACTAATCACTAACTTAAATAAGCTTGAAATAATTCAAGCGCTTTCACCTTCACTATAAATTTCTTCTAAAATAATATACCATTGTCTTTATTCTTTGATTTCTATAAATCAAACCTTATACTGGACATTTCCTTTTAAGATACCTGATGTTATTCAATTAGGTTTTTTTTTATCTTATAGCAGGTATTTCTTAATGAATATCGAAAATAATCGGACCTTTTTTGGCTTGCGTTTTGAGGGTGGTTCGGAGCAAAAAAACGAATAACTAGGAGAGATATTTGTATCAATTAATTAATAGTTTGAAAGATAAAAATCATTATGAAATAAAAAAATAATTAATGATAGTGACGATTTTAATATTTTTACCTGCCTATAAACAGGTGAAGTTTTAAAAGGATTAAATTTTTTTATTAATGTTGCAGATCATTGTTTTATCAGATTTTAATTTTAAAAAGAATATTTTTAATCCTCTTGGACTTTGGCTACTTTTAAAAAATACTACATGTTTACTCTAATTTAAAATATTATTTAAAAAATCTCGTTATAAAATAATGTTACCATATTTTTGCTTTTGTTGTTTATTTGTAATGTTTCATTTATAGTTAGGTATGGAGCTGGTAAATAATAAAATAAATAACTTACATATAAGGGTATCTAAAAACAGGCACTATATTAGTGTGGCTATAAGATCACTAAAGAATAGTATTTTTCTTCGATCGGACAAAAATCTATATACATTTCTAATACAATTTTTACCTCCAAAATGTATTATTCCTCTAGGTAGAAGGAGTTGCTAGGTAATATACTTTTCCGGTCATGGCCGGAAATATTTTTCCCGGCGCTTACCTTTTTATATGCTCAGGGATTATTAAAAGTATAGAATTTTAATAACCCTGATGAGCTATGTCAAATTCAAACAACAATACAAGACAGTGTGATACGATAGTTACGTATTATTTTAAGATTAAAAAGTTAAAGTGTATAAATTAATTAAACCAAAATAGCTATTTACGTTACTAGACCGGAAAATGGTATTTTACGGGTCGACGAAAAACATTTACAGGGCGAGCCGTAGGCGAGTCCTGTAGTTTTGAGGAGACCCGTAAAAATTATTTCCGGTCGAGTATCGTACATAATTTTTTTTTAATTGACCGGAAAAAAAACTGTGTAAATTTTTAGTGTTATATTTAAACGACAATAAGGCAAGGCTGCTTCAATTATTTCATCTCGATTTTCCATGTCTGACTCCATTTTGGCAAAATGATGATTTTTTTACTTTACAATATCTTGAACTGTCAAATAGTAACAATTGAACTCTGACAATTTTTGTCATGGCTAACAGGATTTTTTGATATCAGGGACCGGAAAGTAAATGAGAGACCGGAAAGTAAACTAGGGACCGGAAAGTAAATTAGTCCTGTAAAATAGCATTTTCCGCTTAAAAAATTAAGTGGAAAATTTAATTTTCCGGTCAATTAAAAAAAATAGCTATTTACGTTACTAGACCGGAAAATGGTATTTTGCGGGTCGACGAAAAACATTTACAGGGCGAGCCGTAGGCGAGTCCTGTAGTTTTGAGGAGACCCGTAAAAATTATTTCCGGTCGAGTATCGTACATAATTTTTTTAATTGACCGGAAAAAACTGTGTAAATTTTTAGTGTTATATTTAAACGACAATAAGGCAAGGCTGCTTCAATTAATTCATCTGGATTTTCCATGTCTGACTCCATTTTGGCAAAATGATGCTTTCTTTACTTTACAATATCTTGAACTGTCAAATAGTAACAATTGAACTCTGACAATTTTTGTCATGGCTAACAGGATTTTTTGATATCAGGGACCGGAAAGTAAATGAGAGACCGGAAAGTAAACTAGGGACCGGAAAGTAAATTAGTCCTGTAAAATAGCATTTTCCGCTTAAAAATTGAGTGGAAAATTCAATTTTCCGGTCAATTAAAAAAAAATAATATTTTATGTTATCTAAAACAAAAATTAAAGAATAATTTTGATCGAAGAAAAAACATTATGTGCAACCCCTAGGAAAAGCATGTTTTTGGGTCTTGGTGGTTGCTAGACTCGGCTAAAGCTTCGCCAACTCCACCTTCGTCCGGAAATAAAACGCTTCTTCAACACATTACACAATATACAGTTTGTAGAAAAAATCGGAACGGTGGATTATCTCAGCAACCGACAAAAAGAAATGAACCAAATTTTTGTGCAAAGAGGTCACTGAACATGAACAATCCAAAAATAGTATTTGCGAGGTTGCCAAGTTTATAGTTTTTCTCTAGGTTAAGGAACTTTAAATGGAATACGGCAATTTTTATTATTTTATTCAATTGCCTGTATTAGCTTTATTATGACCTAAGATTATCGTTTTTTCCTGTTTTAACTATGTACTAGGTATGATCTTTTGTATTAAAAACGATTTAACCTAAATTCGTCAAAATTCGTACAGGGGAGTAAGTGAACATTCTAAATTCAGAAATATGCATTTGCGATGTTTCATAATTAAATTTTCTTATTCCCTTTTCTTATTTTTTTAAAGAATCTTGGAAACATCGTAAAAATGTAATTTCTGAATTTAGAATGTCCAGGTACTCCCCTGTACTAATTTTAACGAATTTCGGTTGGATCGTTTTTGAGATATTGACCATACCTACTCGTTATTGTATTCATTTTGAAAGAAGGATGATGCCATATCTTCAAAATAGACAGGAATAAAAACACGATAATATTAGGTTATAATAAAGTTCATACAGGTTATTAACCACAATAATAATAAAAAATAGGGTATTCTATTTAAAAAATTAAAATTTTCCAACCAAGAGGAAAAAATTATAAACTTGGCAACCTCGCTTTTTAAGTCTCCATGTTAAGATACCCTTTCGAACAAAATTTTGTTTATTTATATTCGACAATTGCTGAGATAACCATCCGTTCCGGTTTTTCTACTAACCCTTTCCTACAAGGCCCTTTATTATTTTACTTTTATTAATGCAAAATCTAAAGCTTAATTCATAAGCTTGCGAAATGCGATTTGCGAAACTAGTTCTGATTGGTCAATTTGTAACGACTTTCGAATGTTTTGTTACAAATCGACCAATTAGAACACGATTCGAAATTCGCAAATCGCATTTCGCAACCTTATGAACTAGGCTTAAGGCGCAGCCGTGGGCGATGGTCCACATCGCCAGCGCCCTCCGCCGCCTTTGTTTTTGCCCAGCTCTATCAAGCTGCACGTGTTAACAAAACTTTTTCCTACTTAGGCTAATTGCAAGATCTATATAGGAAAGAACCTGTACACATCTGTTTTTTTAACACGCTTTTATTAGCTTGGGTTGTATCTATCTATCTATCTATCTATCTATGTAACGGAATCTTTGAGCCTAATTTTTACCAACTCCCAGCGATTCAATTTCTTTGAAACTTTGCACACGTATCAAGGACCGATGACAATGCAATAATTTAAAAACAGTATCCCGTTATCCTGATTACGACCGCCAGGATAAATAAATTCCTTTACAGATCCTCTGTGTCGTAATACTACTCTTGACAAAATGGCGAAGGAATTTTTAGTGAATAAACTGGAGCATTTATTTTTAAAAATTTAACTTTAGTTAAAAATTTGGTTTTGTGTTTCGTAAAACATTTCAATATCACATGACCGCAGAAAACTAATTGATATATCGAACTAAAAAATGAAAAATAAATAATAGTTTAAACAAACTAAAAAAACACGCTTTTATATGCAACCGAACTAAAAATTAGAAAATAATTTTTCATTACAAAGAGTTTGTCACTTCAGAATAAAAGCGTGGGGTGCTTAATATATTAAATGTTATAATTATTCTATTTGCAAATATCTATGAGGGAAAAGTTATGAAAAATAGTAAAATGCATCCCACGCTTTTACTCTGAAGTGACAAACTCTTTGTAATGAAAAATTATTTTCTAATTTTTAGTTCGGTTGCATATAAAAGCGTGTTTTTTAGTTTGTTTAAACTATTATTTATTTAAATTTTAAATATAGTATGTAAACCAAGGTATTGCTGGAGGGTTGCCTAAAAAATTATATATTAAGTTAAAAAATAGCCTTTTTAATACATTCTAAGGCTAGTTAATAAAATATATATGCTTAATATGGTACAGAATAAACCAAAAACATTTAATATATTTTTTTAAATTTAAACAATTTCCTATGGCTTTACTTATAAAATTGGGGAGAAAAAAGTGATATATTAGTACTGTCATATAGAGTAAAAAAATAGCCATTTTACAGGGTGTGTCAAAAGTTTTGAGGTTATTTTTTCAATTTATATATAGCCTTGACCATAATGTTTTAGGCAACCCTGTAGCAATACTTTGGTTTAAATACTAACTTTAATATAAAATAGTATTTATCCAGTAAACAGATGGATGCAGGTCGCTTTCTATTCGAATCTTGGATTAACTGTCTTTAAACTAAATTTTAATTGGGCTTTTGAGTTTTTTTAATTAACCTATTGTAGATAGCAACTTTTCAACGTCTCAAGATTTTATTCTTGTTTACTTTAATAAACTTTTTTCATCCACAATCAAACTCAATTATACTTTTTCTGACCAGGATACCCTTTACTTCAGTATTTAGCTTCTCAATAATTCTCAAACCAATCTCTAAGCCTGACTTGAAAAACAAACGCAGATATCTTTTGCATACTATCTTAATTATTATTAGATTGGGACGCCATAAATGTAGCTTAATTTAATACCTCTATAAGACAATAATTTTTCCTTTCTCATAAAAAAAAAACTTCTTATATTCATCTTTTATTTATAAGTTACCAAGTTTTGCAGAGCACAGAAACATTTTATTTTTTTGGGTGTCAGATTTAAAGGTACATCCAGACCTTCAGCAATTTGCCAAACATTTGTCCAAACTGACCAACCTATTTGCGCTTTCCTTTGACGCCAAAAAACCGACAAGCTCTGAATCACCGGCAAATCATTTGCCAAGCCCTTAACACAACGTTATTTTCGTCCACGTTCGCGCTTTGTGGCGGGGTATGCGGTGTGGAGTGGCACGGTGAATTGTTGCAAGTCTAGACGTGGTAGAGAGAGAGAGAGAGAGAGAATTTAACTATGTGTGACTATGACTATTTAGCACCCTTTCTAGTGGGTATTTTCGTCCTAATTCTGTATTTTATTTAAATAAGGTGTAGAGCATTTATGTGTCTTAAAAATAATATTATGTTGTCGATATTTTTGCTTGAAGGTTCCAATGCTTTTTAAATGTTGCTTTGATCGATGCTGAAGTGGAGTCTTGTATTTATCAAGTCTCTGCACGATATCATTAAGTGTTCAACAGTTAGGGGTTTTTGCACAGTGGACATAAGGGATGATTTTCAGATTTTAGGAGATATGAGTGGATGAGGTATGTATGTCCAATGAGTAGACGATGAATAATAGCTTGTTTGCGTCTTTTAAGGATTGGGTAATCGGAGATGTGGGAAGGATATCATAAATTTTCTGTAGTTTGTTGTTTCTCTCCAACAAGTCCCATTCAAGTTGAGAGGTATTGGACTCTATCTTTTTATTATCGGTTTGAATACACTTTGCGAAAATATTTTGTCTATATATAGACTGTTTTCGTTTGGGTGGTTTGCGAGGTAATCAGCCTTTTCATTTCCGTGGATACCTATATGACTGGGTATCCATATAAAGGAATAACTTTTTATATAAATCTATAGCCAGTATTCTACTTGTTTTTCCTTACTTTTTAACACAAATCTCATAAGTTATAGTGAACGAAAATAACATACTTGAAGCCGCTTTCTTTTTGTAGTGATTCTATAAAGTCATCACGCGCATTTTTCAATCCATAAATTGCACAGATATCTCCATGTTTCACATCGTGACAAGCCGCTAATAAATTAAAGTGACTTATGAATTTTTAAACAATGCAGCATTTATACTTTAAAAATACACTTGTTCGACGTTAAAGACTAAAGACAAAACTAAATAAGTATATCAATACAACTACAGTTCGAACAAAATTAATATTTTCCATGAGCGTAGTTCATATTATCAATAAAGAATGATTATGCTATTATCTTTTTTTTTAAAATATGCTTCATTTAACTTTTGTTTTAAATACCTTTTTTAGATAAAATATCTTTTAAAAATAATATATTTTTTTTTAGAAGATAAATACAAAGTGACTTAAAAATGTTTTTTTCCTTTGTGACACGAAGGTCTATGCCTAAGTACGTATCAGCGTACCGTGGGAGTGGGGTTTCTACATGTTTCATCCATGTTTTTTTCTGTTCATGCAGTATTTGCATTTTACAGCACTTTTTAGACAACGTGGTAGTGCCCCTACGGACGTTAATATTAAATAACTACAACCTAAAAATGTTATTTCGTCATTTTGTATTAAATGCTTGCAAGATACCGCAAGTAGGGCCATTTAAAATTTTACAAAAAAAATGAGCTTAGGCTTTAATTTTTCACCCCTTATAGTCAAATATGACCTCAATATACCAATTATTATAAAAAAGCTTCCACATGACTAAATTTTGAGGTTATATTTTCAATTTACAAAAACTGGGACGTGCTGCAGATTCGGATTCAGCGCATCGAAATACACAAGAAACACTTGTCCTGGTTCCACTTCAGAACACTTTTTTTATGTGGCTGTGCACAGGCACCCAGTGCAGAACTTTTATAAAGAATTTATTTCCTAAAATTAATAATAAAAAAGTTTCTCGTTTGACGCCAGCTTACGTATACTCACTGTATGTCGACAAATATTCTGTAAAAATCCGGGAAATTAAATTTATTGTTTGTATTGATATAAATCCACAAGAAATTTGTTTCAAAATGCTTTTTAGTGACATATCAATAGTGAAGAAAAAAGTATAGAATGCAACTTGCACAACTCATTCCCTCTTGTATAACTTACAGCACTTACGGAAAATAAGAAACATTCTATGCTCGTTCGTTCGTTCGTTCGTTAATATACTATTATAATTGACTTTTAACCACTTCAATTAATTTTCTTTACTAAACGTTTTAAAAACTGCGAATCAAAATTTAATTTACAGGTGCCACTTTCTACCTGCTTTCAAACCCGTTAGCCGACGCCCCTGCCAATCTTTAAAATTTCCAATACCGAAATCCAAAAGAATTTTAATTAAGTCATCCACTAAACAGCATCATGGCATGTGACAAGAGACCACCTTGCTATCAAAAGGTCAGTCATTAATTTTTAACCACGATTTCTTTAAATGAAGCTTTCGCTTTTTAGCAGAATTTAATGACCAGCCATTATGGTCTGTGAAGCCATTTTAACCCTGCAAAACGGCATGTCTAATGGTTTTTTAAATTTAGGGCGATTTTTTAAAATTAAAGATGTTAAGGGGTGAAATTGCTAAATAAGAATTTTAGTGGCGTAGCATCTTAATTGCTTTGGGGTGCTTACTGGTAACCATATGTTCCTAAAATATAAATATTAATATTAATATGGTAATACTGGGTGTTTCTCAGAGGTAGTTTCAGTCTGTAACATTTTTAGGGTTTTTATTTACTAACCTTTAAAGTTAGAATATACCCCTTATTATGCTGTTATTTTAGTTCGACCCAAAATGACAAGTACTTTCAAATTTGGAATGGACCACCAAGCAGTGAAAATTTTTGTCATTTTCGTACTCGCTCGATGTTGAAATTTTTAAAGTTTTGGCTGCGTTACTCTTGATATTAAAAGTACCAATTTTGGTATGCCTAATTTTATATGTCGACAATTAAGGCCCGTATCCCTAAAGCAAAGAGTCATGGTTATATATAAGAGGAAGGGGGTTTGAATCCTCCCCCCTTAGCATGACAAAGAAGGGAAATTTGTATGAAAAAGTCTTTTTTTTGCTTTTTAATAATTTTTGTTAGGAAAAAGAAAATAAGGGATTATTGCAATAGTAGGTAATAAGGAAAGGAACAATTAGTTTTTAAAGGGGGGATTTTTTTCTTTTCCCATTAAAAAAGTCATATATACGTCCTTGCAAAAACAATATGGTTTAAATAATCTTTTTACATGTATGAAGCACGGAGTTTCTGAAATTCTTAAAACGGTTAGTTCTGATTAGTTACTGAAAGTAAAAACCAGACTATAAGAAGCAACACAAAAACTACAAAAATGATTTAACTCTTAAAAACTAAAAACCAAACGTATAATTGTGCTTATTAAAAAAAATGCCAAAATAATAATAAAAAAAAACGTTTAAATAGTTGTTTTACATCATTTCTATTTTCGAAAAATTTTCCTTGCATTAAAAACTGTATATTTAAGTTATTTAAATATAAACGTGTTTCTATGTTTAAAAATATAGGTGGTTTTTATTATGTTATTTTTTTTTCATTTGCACCTATTTTGTATTCTTTTTAATAATATTACTCTCTTGGATCTTCCATTGTCTTTTACTTTTAACTGATACATGACGTTTTGTATGGTGTCTATCTACAATCGTTTTCATGTAATAACTCAGTTACACACCATTTGAAAAGTCAGTTAAAAATAAAAAGGCAATGTAAGTCCAAGAAAGTACTATTATTTAAAACATAACATTGTCAAGAAATATTTCGTTTTGTAAGTTTCAACAGACATGGTTATTTATTAGGAGTGTATTTTGACGTGACAACGTCTTTTAATTTGATGGAGCCGCCTGCACGCACAAAAAAACATGATTCATGCTGCGTTGCCATGCGGCGTCGTTACCTAAAGCGTTTAATTTAAGGCTTGAAGTGCAAGCGAGAGCGCGGAAGAGGCACAATCGGCCTCCGCGTTTGGCAGCGTTTGACATCTGTTTCTCTCCTACTTGAGTGAGTGTGCAGTGAAAAGTGAATGTGGTGTCAATTGTTTATAGCAACGATAATTGCGGCGATAAAGGTAATTATTCTTTCGATATTAAATATATGTTCAGTGATATATTGTCGAATATTCGTGCTTTCACCATTAAAATAAAAGCTAGACTTACAAAGATTTTAATGATGTTTCCAAATTTTATATTAAGAAGTGCAGTGAAAAGTGGTTTCAATTGTTTAATTTTCTTATGAAAAATGCAACCATTCCATCATTATTTTCCTATGACGTTGTCACGTTCAACTATCGTCGGTAAACAGACTTTGCAGACAACCGATTTTTATCTAAAATATAAACTAAAAATAAAATCATATAAAACATCAATTATGCAGGTAATTGTAGCACCTTCACAGCGGCCTTGGTGAAGTTGGTGCAACTGATAAAATTATATTTTTGTTAAGATTGTAATATTATGTTAAAGTCCTATCCCTAATGGTAATATTTTCATACAAATTTCTGGGGGTCACCAATAATTTTTGGATTTGCGGCTACCCAAAATACCGTCACTGGATGATATAAAAATGCACATTATATAACTTTCCTTTAAACCAGGAATGGAAACCAATGGCACGCGTACCCAAGTTGGCACGCGACGTGCACGTGAGCATGTTGATGTTTTTTTACGAGTGGAAGTAAAAGGTTTTTTTGCTCTTCAAAATTTTGACAAACTGAAAAAGAAGTATTGTTGCGTTTTTAAGTTAAAAGTAAGTGATGGCCTTATTTATTGCTCTTCTAAATTTTTTGTACCTAAAAATAATGTATGACACGCCAAGGACAAATTTTACATTTTTGTACAAAGATGGCACGTTCATACAAAACGGTTCGCTATCCCTGCTCTAAACAAAACTTTACAAACATAGATAGAAGATTGGAATATAGGTTATTTAATTAAAAATGCATATATTTAGAGACAGAATTAGGTTTTAAAAGTTTGCTGTCCCGCAAAGTATCTACACGGTGGTTCAAATTATACCCTAGAAAAATTGTTTGTTCTTTGAGATGGTTTAAATCATTAAACAAATGTTAAAACAGTCAAGGGTATTTTTTATAATGCACTTTTTACCTTTTAATAATTTTTAAGAGTTTTGAAACAGTCCTAAGGGAAAACATAATAACTTAACAATATTACATGTTTTAACTATTTTATGCTTTATTTGTTTTCTGGGAGATTAAATTTAAACAAAATATTATTTGGCTTTCCTCCAGAATAAAATTAAAAAGTTTATTTAACATTTTATGAAAATTAAAACTTTTATACATTATGTAGAACTTTTCTGCTCGGACACAATATAATAAAAGTTATTATTACTTTAAAAGAAATAAAATAATGAAATATTTAATATTAAGTTACATACAATACAAAGGTTTTAATCTATAAACAAAGGTTCATTAGCACTCGGTTAAAATTATTTTGTAAGTTTTAATTTGCATAAAATGTTAAATAAACTTTTTAATTTTATTCTGGAGAAAAGCCAAATATTATTTTGTTTAAATGATTTAGCTAGTTGAATCAACTTCACTGGGTAGGGGTTCGTATATTTAGGAAATAACCTAATTAAATGTTTTGAAAATCATAAAATCAAAAATCAATTAATCAAATAGTTAAAACATCCATACTTTAAACTAATAATTAGTCAAAACATGCCTATCATTCGGTAAACAAAGACAAAAAGTAGGTAACTGATTAGCCTATTGTTAACCGATTAATTGAGTATTAATTACACTTCTACTGCGCGCATGTCTTCTTATTTTAATGACTTGTTCTTTGTCGTCTCCACTTGTTTGTAAACTGATATCTTGCATTTTCGTGACAAACTGAGCCGGTCTCCCATAAACTTGAAACCCATTTTACCCCGTATAAGTACCATAGTAACCAATAAACGTAAATGGTAATTCACGACTTCCATGTAACAATTATCAGTTTAGTGCTCGACGTGTCCAGACGACTGAAAAATAGCAAAAGTTAACGATAGCAGGGACACATTGTTGGCACACTAAAACAAATTAAGATAAAATCTTGACAGAAATGTTGCGTCATTATTATTTCAACGCCTAAACGCGACTAGCTGCACAAAAATTGTTTTAATGGGCTACATAGTGTTGGAGCAAATCTGATTTTAACAAGTTAAGAGATAAAAAAAATCACTATTTTAGATTACCTTTTAGTAACAAAAACAAATGCAGGTATAATGATTCTTTATAAAGGTGTGGCACAAACTTTTCAGCAATTTTTAAAATCCAAATCATGCGTAAATAGTGAAAGTATAATTAAAGGGTGTCCGGTTCAAACAGGTTAAGTGCCAAATTTAAAGAACAGAGATATTTAAGAATAACGAAATGTTGAAGGGTTATTATCAAAAGGGTAAATGATATATTAGTTTTTATTTTAACTTTTGGTAAAACAAAGTTTAATAACGTAAGTAAAACCTTGTTTCAAAATGTTATGCGAAAAATTTGTAATGTAAAAAAAAAATAAGAAATAAGCAAACAAGAAACATGCTAAGTGCCACAAGAAAAACCGGTTATTTCCAAACTTATTTATTAAAATAAACATGTTCTAAAAACTTAAAATACTATAACATCGGCAAAACACGATTAAAACTCATCTACTAGCTTACGGTAATAGTCTTTATGATCTTTGTTTTCAAGAAAATCGATCATAGAGCGTATGATTTTTTATTGTTGTCCGATATTTTGTTTTCTGGAGGTGAAAGGTTAAGAACAGTTTTCTTTACGTCCTGTGTGGTTTTGGTTTTCTTTAAAATTGGTACTTCCGTCTAACTTTCAACTTCACTGTACGCATATTTTACCTTTGTCACTCCAGGATCTTCCTTATCAATGCAGATCATGACTGCTTTACTTATATTAAGTTTTTTAGTATCAATAGGATTTTTCGCAACCTCTTTAAGATCCCTAAATCCAGACGACTCCATATCGACAATCTGTAAGGGAAGTGATCGTTTAGGTTCTTTCTTTTTCGGCAGAGTTTTATTTTTTTATAGTTTTATATTCTAATCCAGAAACTTTTAATTTCTTTTGTTCATCTCTATATCAATCTATTTTTTTGTTTTTTATCTTAAAAACGTCAATCACATGTACTAATACGTTAACAAACATGCTCTAACTAACAAAAAACGCCTGTTTATTTCGGTTGATGGCAC